>SCLH01000452.1:268475-390577 GCA_004367855.1 Oikopleura vanhoeffeni | reverse complement strand
TTTTTTTTGGTTGAAATTGTCTCGCGACAATTTTCAAAGTTATTTTTCCACTCATGTCTCTCAGTTAATAATAAATTGAAATAATTATTTCATAAAATAATATTTTATTCAAATACTAGAACGATTTTTCAATGTTCCAGCAAAATTGGGCCATTTTTTTTACCGGTGAAAAAAATGGCCCAATTTTGCCTTTGTTGTTTTGGGCCATTTTTTTCACCGGTCAAACGCTGTCTAGCCGACCGGTGAAAAAAATGGCCCAATTAAAAAAAACTCAGGCTGTATACTTTCAATATAAATTTGATACTTATTCAATCAATTTCGTTTTCTAGTCAGTAAAATTTGGTTTGATCAACAATTAGACCGAAAACGACTGGAATTGATAAAATTATTGAAAATCAGTTTGTCTGGAGATCCAAATGAATCTCTAGAATTCATGTGATTTGTTATTTTTTATTCGGAACAAAATAATTCTTTTGTTATAAAACACATAGATTTTAAGAGAAATGCGAAAAAGAATACCGATGTAGATATCAACAAAGACGATTTTGTTCCTTTCGAATCGGCATCGGAATAGGTCATGAATCGAAATTGATGTTAAGTTCGGATAGAATTCGTTTATTTTTTAAACGGGAATAGGTTGGTCGCGGTCTGTAGCATTTCAAGGAAAACTTTTTTTGAGAAAAATTCGAGGAAGTCAAGTTGTAGCACATTTAGCGTACTTATTCCGATATTTTCTAAGAAAAAATCGAAAATTTCCCTAATTGGCCATAAATAAAAGTTGCTTAAAGTCGTTTTTGACCCCGGAAATGAATTTGTCAGATATTATTAGTATTATTTATAATTTATTACGCATGAAAATTTTTTCTGTCATTTTAAATTGTGTTTAAGAAAGGCAATTTTCGGGAGTTGAAAATGACAAAAATCAGTGTTTTTTGATTGATTTTCCGTTCAAAATTTTCCTGATTTTTGTTCATTCTAGAATTTTTTAAATTTTGCTTTCAGCATATTTGAATTTCCTGAATAAAACAAACATTAGTAAATTATGTGCAAATGTCCCAATATACATTTCCCCTCATAATGTAGTCCAGAATACCAGCTTTCAAAGCTAATGAAGCGAAAAACAATTAAAAAACTTGCGGAAGAAGATTGCAAAGGTTAAAAAATGAAAAAAAAAATTTTGTCCGTGAATCAATTTGCATTGAATAATCAATTTCTAAGTCTCACGTTTAATATACTTTTTCAAAAACTTTCCTTGAAATCCAAGAAAGATGAATTTTCATCGTAGCCGAACAAAGCTTCTTCTAATTCTGGGTTGATCACATGCATTTTGAAAGCTTTGGCAACGGCCGATAGTGCTGCTGACATTTCTCCTGCTAAATCAGAAGCTGGTTTCGATGAATTATGAACAAATGTATCTCGTGGTACCTGAAAATTAATATTTGAAATTTTTGGAAACATTTGGATAAAGCAATTGCTGGCGAAAAATTTCGTGGTCATTAAAGTATTTTTTCATCTTGAAAATGATTAAACTCGAAAAACTCAAGAAATTCCGCGAATAAAGATTATTTGATTAAAATCTTCTCGATTTCTAAAATTGAAAGTAAATTTTTCTTTGATCTAAGCCAAAAATCTTTTCCCGACGACAAAAATGCCCGACGAAAATAATTTACTTCGTTTTTGAGGCGTGAATTTCTGAGTAAAATCAAAATTGCCCCAAATAAAGGTTAACTAATTCTGTTTAAAGATAGTTCAAAATGAACAAATATATTCGTAAAAAAATCAAACAAACAGAAAAATGGTTCAAATAGGAAAATTTATCCTGAAAATATCGCATAAAAAATTCATAATCTTAAAAGTTTTTGAAGAAAAAAATCTGAAAGAAGATTTCAATTCCGGCCATCATTTGTCTGTTATTTTCTGGCTCAAAATATGTGATGTTAAGAAATGTTAAAACATTTTCAAGTGCTGGATAATGTTATATTTTAATAAAATAAGAAAATTATCTTATCAAAAAAAAAGGTTTTTGTAATCGAAAAGTGTTCTTGTTTCAACAAAAGGCGTTTGTTTTAACATTTTTCTCATTAATTTTAAATAATTCGAGTATTATCAAATAAATCTTTTAATATTATTTTTAACCCTCACCTGCACGAGATAATTTACGTTTTAGTAAGTATTAGTAATAGACTATTACGTACCTGGACGAGTGTGTTTCTAATCAGACACATAATGTCACATAGTTAGGGAGCGAACCGGCAAATTTTCTGCTAAACCACTTAACTCCAAAGTTAGATTTTGGCCCGGTTCGCTCCCTACACATAGAATTTGCTTATGAATAAACAATACTGGTGTCAAAAATGGCTATTGCGATTTTCACATTAATATTTATGGTGTCTAAATGTTATGTTTTGCCGCAGTTTTAAATAAAAAATAACACGCAAGAGGTGTTATAGAGGCTGTTTTCACTACCATTGTGCCGGATGTAAAAATGTATGATACAAAACATTTTCGCTTGAAAAACTACCCAGATAATCATATTTATAAACTCATATTTGGTCGCAGTCAAGAGATACAAGAAATTTCTATTTTTAGCACTAGGTGGTGCCGGGTATGAAAATTAATACCGCTTAAAAATTCTGTTCCGAAAGTTACTCTTAAAGGATATTTGTAGATTATTATCTGGTTCCAGTGATGTTTTAACTCCACAAAACAAAAATTTTATCAAAATCATGCATTTTCGGTCTGTTGAAAAAATTTTGAAACTCATGAAAATTTAAAAATAAAGGGTACTTTCGGGGGTCTTTTCCGATGTTCCGCTGGCCGAAATGACACTTCCCCAATATATTTTTTATCTCTGTGATTTGAGACACACTCGTACAGGTGAGGGTTAAGTGCATAAAATAATCAAACCTGGTTGATATCAATATTTTCAGGTCTTCCCATATAACCATGATCTGAAACTCCATCTCCAACTTGGCCATACACAACCCCTGGCTCCGGACTTGATTTAATGATAAAGTCAGCATACCATTTAATTTGTCTGAGTGCATTTAGCATTTCACCCTCTTTTTCATAAGTGTCTCCGAATTCTATTATTCCCCATGCAAGAACTGTGCACGCAGCCGATCCGGGAAATGAAAACTTTTTTTGTTTAAATTTCGAATGAAGGTATAAAAAAATACTTACAAATCTGGTATTCGAAAATTTTTGAAAACTTTTTTTAAATTTCTTCAAATTTAGAATTTTTTATATTTTGAAATCGGGTCAAATGAGTCTCAATGGTTTTTTCGTCATTTCATAGTTCAAAATTCCAATTACGTCGCGTGTAGGTGACACACTGGTTAATTAATCCCAAAAAATACGATCGAATTTTTTTGCTTGTGAAATATAGCGTGCCCAAGGCTTGGGCCCCAAGCTGTTTTTATATCGAATATAATTATCATCTCATAAATGTTTTTGGATTTCAATACTGTAATCTGACCGAAATGTTTTTTTAATGACAAAATCAAAGACGTAGGAATTTTTTTTTAACCATAAAAGATGAAAAAATTTATCCTGGAAGTATTTTTGACTTTATTTTAAGTAATTTTGCAAAGGAAGAAATAGAACCGAGAAAATTTATTGGCCTGCAGCCAATCTAAGTTTTTTAATAAAATGAATCCCTCATTCGTGGAAACTGGTCTATTTCTCACAATTTATGAGTCATAATCCTAAAAAAATACAATTTCAACTGCACGGTAAAAGTAAAATTTCCAAATGGGTTTTTTAATAGAAACAAGTTCCTTGACATAATCACCAGCATCATACCATCCTCCTGTAAGATCTGCTCCAACATCGCACCCGTCATTTAAGTGAGCGTCACCTCGCCACGTTACACGCTGCGATTTTGGTAAAACTCCAGATCTTTGTGCCTTGAAAAATTAATAATTATTAATAATTGACAATATATCATTATAAATTATAATAATATATTGTCAATTATTAATAATAATTAATTATAATAATTATTATAATTTATAATACAGTATTCAATAATAATTGATAACAATCAATTCACCTCATAGAAGAGGATAGAATGGTGTAAAGCTTGATTATAATTGTGATCTGCCCAGTTTGGAGCTGATTTGTTTTCGGTTATAGTCTGTTCAGGATTACGTGCACAATAGTGATCTTTTCCCATAGATGTACAACGCGACTTTTTCCAGTATTTTGGCGGTGAGGATCCATCACAAACATCTGGCTAAAAAAGGGAATGAAAATTTTAGTATATATTTATTTCTGCTTTCAGTTTGGTTTTTTATGCAAAACTGTCCGTGATCAAAATTTAAAATCGAATTAAACGATTTTAAAATGTTTTTTTTTTAATTTGAGGTATTTAATTGTTTTTGAATTTTTCACGATATAATAAAACTGTTAGTGAAAAATTTGGTGTTTAAACAGAATTGTACATTTAAACGATGAAAAAGGACACATTCTTCAGATTGTAAGCATGATTTATGCTATCGTCTTTTTTTACATGAGGAAAGATTGTTGACAGGCCTAGTTCAAAGCACATATTTATGTGTTTTAGCTTGCAAAATTGGTCTGCGTAGGGTCACGCAGTCACACAAAAAATGTCGTCATCAATGTCGTCAAAAATAACATCAAAACTCTCTTTTGATTCCGACCCAGAGAAAAAGAGACCAAAGTAAAACCGATAGTTATATGAAAAAACGCTTTATGAGCCACCTGGTGTTAAGCAAATTAATTTCAAAATGAGAGTTTTCATTCTTTATTTCTATTTTCAAATTAATAACTTGAAACGAGTTATATTGAGGTTATAAAGAGGTTAGTCACAAATTTGCTACATTATCATAACAAATATTTTGTTAGGTCTTGAAAATTTTTGGTTAACATTTTTTTTCCAGAATGATCTCACTTTTACGATGAAAATAATTATATTTTTGACCGAATTTGGGCTCTATGAAAAATTGGCAATTTGAACATGAAAATCAACGCAAAATTCGATCGAAGAAAATTATTAATTTTTTAATTCTAAACTTCAATTTTTATTTTAGCTGAATTAATTATTCAAAAAATTCAAATTTTCACCGGTCCGAACCCTTCTTATTATTCATTTGAAAATTACCTTTGGATTACTGGTGGTGATTACAGTTGTTCCTGTTTCTTCGGTTGTAGTTGTTGATGTTCTTGTTCCAGTTGTTGGTTGAACAGTTGTTGTTGCAATTTCACAACTACCTGGCGTATCAAATTTATAATTAACCAGACAACAAGTATGATCATAGTGCTCCTCGTACCAAGCGATTTCATCTAAAATAAGTTTTAATACCACAAAATGTACCGATAAGAAAATAAGCTGCTTTTCATGCATTTCAAGGTTTTTTTTAAAGATTCACAAAATTATAAAAATGTATTAAATGTTTATTTATGTTGAAATTTTGCTTAAATTCAGAAAAACAAACACTGTTTGTTCTATAAAGTGGCCGCAGTGTTGACCATTTTGTTTAAATACTAAAATTTCAAAAAACACAAGATAGCAATTTTGTAGGGAATTTAACGTTTATTTTTATTTGTTTTTTTATGAAATTGTCATCAAATAATTGAAGATCTCTGATTGGTCGGAAAAAAAGTTGTCAAACGTGACTTTTATTCCGGAAATAGAATCGAAAAATAGACTTAACGTATGTCATGACATGTTACATACAGTATTTCACATACTTAGGGTGCGCAACGAGAACCCTACAGACTGAACTAAAACTGTCAATCAACATTTATTTGCCATCGGGGGGTAATCGCCACCGAAAAAGACGATTCCGAGAAAAAAAGCATTTTTTGGGCCATCTGGTGGTCAAAAAGTGATTTTCAAAAACCCTCATTTTCAGCACGTATTTCGTTTTTGAGCATAATCAGCTCAATATTTTAGTTTTCATGTGGCAAGGATCGTACTCACATAAAAATTTGCTATTTTCTGAAAAAAATAATTTTTGAAAAATAGAATTTTCGAAAACATTTTGGTCATTTTGACAAAAAAATGCGTAGGCGGAACACTTCGTAAGGTGAAAATCTCCCAGAGACCCTCTTGAATACTTAATTTTATTTTCTCCTTTATGCAGAATTCACAAATCTTTTAGATGCGCAAACTTGCTTTACAAATTTGAAAAAATGCAAAAGGGTAGATGTTGGTGGGAGAGATCTTCAGTTTCCAATATAATTTAAGAAAAGTTTTGACTTTGAAGCGCGCTTCAAAAAAGTCTCGGCAAATTTATCACAAAAAATTATAATTTTACTGTTTAAACTACCGGAGAGACAATCCGCAAATTTTATTTTTTAAGGGATTTTTTATATTTTATCAAATACGATAAATATGACTCGGAAATGATGTACAAGTGAAAAAACTATTATTAATAACTTTAATAAAATGTATTAAAGGGATATTGAATAAAAGTCAATTCTGCATTTTTGAGATTTTAGTAGCTAAATTATAGCCGAAACTTACAATCTTTTGCCCGAAGTTCATTCCAGTCATAATTTTCGACAATTGCTTGAATAAAAATTGTCTCCCCCTTTTCCGAATTCAGAAATGCATTTGACTTGAAAGTGATAACATCATTTGAAAAAGTTGTAGTTACACCGGCTTCGAGAGCGCGAACTTTCAAATTTTTGGCTTCGATTGGCTTGTTGAAAACGATGGCCATTGTCCATGCTCCAGAATTCGTCTTTGGGAGTGCACGTAAAGTAAGTCGAGTTGCAACGTGTTCTCCATTTTTGAGAACTCCACGATTTTTGACATAATAAGCCTTACTTGTTATCCACTGTGAAATGTTAAAAATAATAAAAAAGGTCCGGTATATTTCTTTCAAACTTTTGTTGTCATCCAGGCCCTGTGTAGTAGCTAGCTGGCCAAACTAGCTCACTCACAAATTATTTTGCACAACGTTACCACACAGGGCCGGAATCGTAACAAAAGTGTGAAAAAGGGATATTCCCTCAAAAATCATATTAACTTTTTAGGTAGTTAACAAGTACTCCTAACCGATTTCATCTCGGGTTTTTTAACCGGCTAATCCGATACGGTTCTTAAAAGGCTGATAATGACCACACGTCTTGAGAGAAAAACATCCAAAACTTATTTTAAAAACATTATAATCGCGAAAGTTTTTGAAAATGATGAATCATCATTGATGATGGATTTGGACCAATTTATTTTGTTCTATTTTTTCTCGAGATGTTCAGTCATTTTTTGCTACCAAAAAATGTAATGAAAAAATATAATAATTTCGAAAATGTTAGAAAAAATTAGAATAATGTTTCGACTTGGACTTGTTCGTGTGGTTTTGAGCTACCTTTCAAAAATCAAGCGTGGCAATTTGTCCGAATGGGGTCATCGGTTAATTTTTTTCAAAAACTTGTATGTACTCTCATCGAGCAAGATTTTGATTAAAAGATTGTGTTTTATCGTCGGCTATTGACGCAATTGCCCATAATTTGCACAGCACCGCAAATTCCAGCTGCCCCGTTGTTCAGCCAAAATATGACCACCATTTTCTAAACGCTCGCAATATCTTTTGGATTTAAGTCAAAAAAATAAGGAAGTTGGTGTCGAAAACTAACCTCAAGATATCAAATTGATAATAAAAATCTGCAATATCTTATTTTTGAACTGAGCGAGAAACCGCGTTAAAGAAAGTTGTCTAGAACTTTCAAAATAAAAAAAAGGTAAATTTCGAGTCGGATTATATGGATCTCCCGCCCTTTCGGTCAAGATTCTTAATATTTGAAAGATGCACAATTCTCCCAGAGAATTTAAGAGAATATTACGTCCACGAAGGAGATGTACATCATTCGTTCTCGTCTATTCTTTCCCGGCTCCAAAATTTATGTTCGTTTTATTCTCTTTAAAAAATGACCGTGAATTTTGAGTAATTTGAATGAAATCGTACGTATTTTATTAAAGCGTAGAAATTATTTTTAAGAGTTTAAATTATGTTTAAAGTATTACTTTGTATCTTTAATTCGAATTAATTCGCTGATTGGCCCGTTTCAGCGCCGGTTGTTTCAAATAACCGGAGACCGCGCACCTCACACACACCTCAAACTTACTAGAAAAATGCCTCCTTCGCGGGAAATGGCGGAAAAGACTTAATTCTGCGTCGTTTAAATATTTAGAATCTGGACCGAAAGGGCGGGAGATCCATATATACGTTTTCTTCTTCTTTTTTTCAAATGTTTTGCTGTTTTACAGGAGCCAATGTCAATTACGGGTCCTCTCGTCGTTTTTTGCCATTTTTCAGCAAAAGTTGAGACATAATTTCGCTTTTGAAAACGACTCATTCGAATGAGTTTTTAGATAGCTCAAACTGAGCACAAATATTTAAAGAAAAATAAATTGGAGAAAAAGGTTTGAATCAGGGCATTATTATCATTTTTTTAATTCAAAACTAATACTTAAAAATTTTCAGTGATCACAGAAAAAAAAAGGAAAAATTGTCCCATTCTGACCAATTTTGGTCGTTTTCGAAAGCCGAATTATATAAACATGTTGGCCGGAAAAATGGCCAAAAAATGACCGAAACATTCGTTTGCCAATTGGCGATATTTGGCACTTTCGGCGATATGGCGACAGAAATAAAGTTTACGTTCACAATGAATAACGTGTGGACGTTCGGAATGTCGTTATAATTAAGAAATATTTTCAATTTTATGAGGTTTACAAAATCTTTTACAATTAATCTGAATGCAGTATAATACAAAAATTTGTCCAATTTCGTACACAAAATAAAAATTCAAAAAAGTGATTTGGAAATTAAAATCTCGGAATATGACGTCATTCATGACGCATTCGAAGAAATTTTTTATGAAAACTCAAATGTCCCCGCAATTCCGGCGATATAAGAACTGGAATCAATTTAGCTTAAAATCATGACATTGCGTAGTTTTTTATTGCAATATTGGCAAATTCAGCGATATCGGCCCCCTGTCATTTCGTATATCATATATGATATGTGCAATATCAATTTGTTTGGGCTTATTTGTCCTTATTTAAGGAGGTAGCAGCGATGTGGCAGAGTGGTAAATTTTTTCGGAGTGATTTATGAATGAAAAAAAAAGTGAAATTTAATTTTTTTATTTTTTATCTTCAATAAAAAGTTTCATTCTTGCAAAAGTTTATATTTTTAATTCCTCAACATACTTAAGTATATGTAAAAATATCAAAAACCACTTTTCATTATAACTCTATTTCCAACTTGACCCGATGTGAGAATTATTTTTGAAGGCCATATTTATAAACTTTCGGCATTTTCGGGTGTTATGCGCTAATAAGTGGGAGAATCATTATCCATATGAAAAAATTTCCTCAATATGAAAGTTTTTTTTTCCAGGAAAAAAAAGAGAAAAACAGCTTTTTAGGAAAAAAATTGACTTTTAATTGCGTTTAAATATTTTAAAATCTTCTGACTTTGAAAAGAAAAGTAGCCTATAACACCCGAAATTTCATTTAAATTTTTTGAAAATAATAAAATTTCTATAAATTGCGTGCCAAAGGGCACAAACCGGTGTCACAAGCAAGTGTTATAAATTTGATAAGTAGTTCAGAAACGATATTCGATTGACCCTTCCATCGGTTGAAATACGGAAATCAAATAGATACAACTCAAAATAACACAACTGATTCGGCCTGATTTTTCAAGAAGATTTCAAAAAAGCATAAAACAAAAATTTTGGACTTGATTTGCGATAAATTTTCATAATATTTTTAAAAAAAGTCGACAAAGAATGACAAATGAACATGTTATGATTTTTTAAACAGCAGTCAGAAAATATGTAAACATGCATAAAAAAAGTTAACCCCCTCGCACCCAAAACGCCATTCGGGGACGCCACTTTGAGCGGTTATTGCGGAGATAATAAATGCAATAGAATATTCATTAATTTCGCTGGCCCGAGATCAAGGATAGATTTAAATTGGAGGCCAATAATTTTTTCAAAATTTTTATTCTGTTTGCTCGATAAATGCAAGAGAAAATAGAGGTTTAGTTTCAGGTAATTCATCGGAAAACCATACATTTTTCAAAATTACATATGAATTACAAAAGATTAAGTAGAACACTATTCAAATATGATCTTGAATTTTAAAAAGCTTATCTGAATANAATCTTTGTTTTGAGTGTCAACCATGGACAAAACACTTTCCTAAAAACTGGCTATTTTCAAATTTTAATTGACGCAATAAGTCGCATTTAATTTTTTTAGAGGTAAAAGATTGGAAAAAAATCTCAAAAAATCAACCCTCCGTAAAATTTGAAAAAAATTTCCAAAAAAAAAATAAGTCACTTTTTTGAAATCCTTGCAAAATTCTTTATAATGTATTCGAAGGAGACCATTCTACGATGGTTTTTTTGCATATTTTAGATGATTTTAAATATGCAGTCACCTATATATAGGTGTTGTGCTCACACGGGTTAAGGCTCAGTTGACACAATTACTAATTTAAATTTAAGTTATCAAATATCAAGTGATAAAAATATTTCAAATAAACTGATTTAATCAACGTTATTTCGAAAAAATAATAAAATTTATTTTTTGTTGTAAATTTTATTTAGATATTTGCCAAATTGTTTTTTAAGACCGAGAAAAATTCGGTGAGGAAACCAAACAAAATTGGCCGTTAATGGTTGGTTTTATAAGCTAGGAAATTTGAACCAGCAAGGAACGTATACGTTTCTAATGATTTCATAAATTGAATCATCAAAATAAGATAAGGTAATTATTATTCTAAACGCAATTAACCAAAAACGAGAGAATAGGAGGCAAAAAATGACGTCATTCATGCCGCACTCAAAACTTTGTTATAAAGTAATTTGTAGTTAAAAGACTAAACTCTTGAATTAGGTGTTTATTGACCCTTAAAATTTTTCGACGTAATTTGATCACTATTTGTTTACTTGAACCAAAACCTTATTTCCTAATTTGAAGGTCACGTGATCGTTTTTGGACTTTGGTGTAATGCGAAAAAAGTCTTAAAAACTTTTAAAGAACTACTTCACCAATTTCAAAAATTGATTTAAGCAATTTTTGAAAAAAAGTACTACTTTTATCAACCTTATTACTCAAATAAACGGTCACGTGATCATTTTCGGGCTATGGTGTTATGAGAAAAAAGTTTTAGAATTTTTTTTTGATCCCGCTTAAAGGCTTTTTTTGATGATTTAAATTTTTTTTGCAAAAACAAGTACTGTAATACCGTAAAAATTTTCGAAAAAAAACGCACAAACGTCAATTATCCAAATAGTCGATCGATCACTTTGTGAATTTTCATTCATACATGACTGAGGGTTCTAAACTACGATTAAAGACCTTCGAGCCACGGATGGCTCGGAAGACACTACGGTAGTTAACTCCATTGTTTGCTCAAAAGTTGGTTGTGACACGAAACAACTCGTAAAGAACTTTTGATTCTGCTCAAGATTCTTAAAATTAATTATGAATTTTTAGGTAATTATCCATAATAATAAAAATAATATAATTAAAAATATAGAGTTATTTTCAAATATAAACATAAACATATAAATACTATAATGTATACAGTGGGTGAGACCAATGGGCAACACACGTGCTTTTCGAAAAAGTGTTGCCCATTGGCCTCACTGTTGCCCATTGGTCTCACACCGAGGGTGTTGCCCATTGGTCTCACTAGTCCGATTTTTTTAATTTCATACAGGTATTTTCTGAAAACTTAAACTTTTCGATAATTTGTTCTAGATTATAAAATTGAACAATTATATTGCGAAATATCACAAATATATAATATTTTATTATAAATTTATCAGTAAATTATGAGTAAATCAAAAAAAATTGCCATAGAGAGCAAGTTATGGATACTCAATGTGAGCATAAGAGATGAAAAACTAGGCTACGGAAAATTAGCAAAAATATTTCAAGAAAAAACCGGGCGAACAATAAATAGAAGCTCGATACGAAAAATATGCTTGAATAAAGATGAATTATTAAGGGGGTTGTTAAGGCAAAATAGTTTTTATGATTTTTTGCGTAAGGAGGTGGTGGCTGTGACTTTTCAAACTTGTACACCTAAAACCCCTCCTCCAACTCAGCCAGACTCATTATTGGCATCACCGTCAACCTCATCGAATACTGTTAAAAAAATAACAAAAAAACAATCGCTGTTGACCAGTTACTTTAAATAAAAAGTGCTACAAAAATATATTTTTTTCGAATTTTTTTTAAATTTCAGGTGTTGCCCATTGGTCTCATAGGTCTCAAAATATCAAATTTGCTCAAAAGTGTTGCCCATTGGCCTCACTGTTGCCCATTGGTCGCTGTTGCCCATTGGTCTCACCCACTGTAATTAAAGAATAAGAACAATTTATTAGTACAATTAATAAGTACAATATTTAATTTCAGAAACAGTACAACTTTAATTATGGCGTAGTATATCAAAAAATTATATCCAGTTTAAGTTATAAGTATTTTANATAATTAATTATTATATATTGTATTTTTATATATTTTATATCCCATTCCAAGTACTGTAGATCAAAATTGCCTAGGTAAAAATACAAACCAATTGTGTGTTGAATTCAGGGATTTGATTGGTTGGTTGGCCCGTCTCACTCTCGTTTGTATTTGGTTTGTATTTTTACCTTGTAATTTTTACCTTGTAATTGGTTTGTATTTTTACCTAGGCATTTTTGATCTACTGTACTCGGAATAGGATATAGTTTATAAACTTTATATATTTTATATAAATTTATTATAAATATTATTTGGAAAACATGTTTTCCACACCATTTTTTTATAACCATTACACACCAACTGCATTGTACAAATATTGAGTTTTTAAATTAATTTATTTTCATACTTCTTACTGGCTTTAATTACACCGAATCAAAATTGAAGGTTGAAAGTATTATTTGAAAGTTTAGCAGAATCTAAACTTTTCAGTCTCTGACAGCCTTAACCTTTAATTGATTTAATAGTGAAAGATTTTATTCCGAAAATTCAATAAAATTATTTAACCGTCGCTTGCATGATGTGGACTTTTTGGTGGGTTCGAGCCTGGTCCCCCGACAATCAACGAGTGTCCTGTTCCATCAAATACATAATTTATTTGCTTCAGGGCAAAGTTCCAGCATAAATCTCCACAAAAACCTAGAAAAGATTTTAAATATAAATATTAGTTTCCTAAATTAATGAACAATAATTTATAGTCTATAAATAATAGTGTATAATAAATAAAATATAAAAAGTTTATATAAAAAATAAAAACTTTAAGTCCTTCAAAGAAGTATACATTTTTGGTTAACAAAATTTTGGTTGACTTTTTTTAAAATGCCTATCTTTTGCTATGAAGAATGCTTAGGCGGTAATCAGCAGTACATGTGAAACATGTACTAACGAACTGACTGATTGTTCGATTTATCTGTATATTTTGGCTTAAAACAAGGTAATTTATGGTGTCAAAATGCATTCATAATTCGAATTTTTAGACGTAGAATGATTTATTGCACACGATTTTCGTCGACCAAAAATGTTTTCTTTCCTTCAAAAAGTAATTTTTTTGAAAATTGACGAAATATTATAATAAAGATCAGATTGGTCTAACTAAAAATATAAAAACTTACCGTGTTTTTGCGATACAACCGTTAAAAAGGCCAAATTCGATGAATATCTCACTGAACCCCATTTATAGACCCAAGCTTGACCGTTTGGGCTTTGTCTTCGATGAAAAACTTGTTCAAGAGTCCAATTAATTTTCTTTCCAGCACATTCGTGACCTTCAAATACAAAGAGATTAAAAATGTATAATCAAACATTTTAAGATCAGCAATTTTTGTGCTTAAATAACACGTTTTTGGAAAGCCATTTTTTATATTTAAGTCAAGGGGGTAAGATGAGCTGGTTTTTCTGCCTATATTATGCCACAAAATGCCTCAATTCGATTGTGTATGTGAATTTTTTGTGAAAATTGTTTGAAAGTTTTTTTAGGATAACTATCTTGAAAATAAATCATAGAAATTCAAAAAAACTAAAAGGGTCAAATTTTTAAACTTATTTATCTGGTACTCTGTGTGAATTTTTAGACGTTTGTATGTGGAGTTTTAAAGTTAGCGTGAAAAAAAACTGTTCAGTGTTCTAGAATAGTCTCACAACCTGGTGGTCCGATGTAACAATGTTGAGTTTTGGATGTTTTATCATTAGGCGAAGAATGGATCTACAAAACGACATTCTCAGATTTACACAACTGCCACAGAAATATTTTGAGGCGTGATTGAAAAAAACCAAAATCCTACACTCACCTTCTTAAGACACAATTATCAGTTAAAATTTAAGTTGTCAAATATCAAGTGATAAAAATATTTCAAATAAACTGATTTAATCAACATTATTTCGAAAATTTTTTTTTTCATTTTTGGTTATTTTATCTAGATATTTGCCAAATTTTCTCTCTTTTTCAAAACCGAGAAAAATTCGGAGAGAAAACAAAACAGAATTGGCCGGTAATGGTTGGTTTTATAAGCTAGAAAATTGAAAGCAGCAAGCAACGTATGCGTTTCTAATAATGTCATAAATTGAATCATCAAAATAAGATACTGTCGAATTTGTCTAAGCGGACGTTTGTCTAAGCGGACGTTTTAGTGTCTTTATGCGTTTTTTGGGCAAAAACCAACGCATTTTTTTCAAATTTCAAAATTTTCTTACGTCTAAGCGGACGTTTTTAGCGTCCGCTTAGACAAATAAGACAGTAAGGTAATTTTTATTCTAAACGCAATTAACCAAAAACGAGAGAATAGGAGGAAAAAAATTACGTCATTCATGCCGCACTCAAAACTTTGTTACAAAGTAATTTGTAGTTGAAAGATAAATTGTGTTGGCGTTTCGGCGGCACTGCCACTTCTTGCGATATCGGCTTCAAAAGTATTTTATCTACAAATTCAAAAATAGTTTTTCGGCAATATTGGCAATCTCGGCGTTAAAGGGCCTTCCCCTGTATTGCTAAATAAACATCTATAGATAAACATATTTTCGAAATCATCATAAAATTTTTTTTAAAATCAAATACCTGGATTTATAATTTCCATAATTAAATCCGATCCCATTTGCTTGTCATCCCAACTAAATTCTTCAGCAAATATTCCACAGTCAAATTTTTCGATTGCATGGTCAATATCTGATTGTTTGCCCGTATGATATGCCATCCAAACTGCAGCCCAAACTGGCTCATCTTTCTTGCCATACGATTTGTAAAACTGGCCACCATCCGAGTTTGAATCCGAATATGTTCCTGGGTGATCTTCTGCAAATTGAAGGAGATCCCGAGCATGTTTTTCATATGTTTCAAGCATTTCATCAAGATTCTTTATCAGTTATTAAAAAATGGAAAAAAGACATAAATGTTGGCACGAAAGGTTTCACATTTTGGTGAGTTATATCCCTTTAACACCTTTTTGATGATTTGAGAGATGTAGGTTGGGGGAGCCAATCCTGACACTCCTGAGACCCCTTCTAGCCACTCATGAGGCCGCTTTCTCTTATTTTCAGCCTACATCTCTCAAATCATCAAAAAGGTGTTAAAGGGATATGAGCAGTTGGCTAGGTGGTTAGTGCGACCAGATTATGTTCTCGTTGCCTGGGTTCGACTCCCGGACTTCTCAAACATTTTTTATGGTATCCGGGATCCCTAAAAATGAAAATTTCATAAATTAGAGAAAAAATTTCATCTTCCAAGTCGCGATAAAAAGCATTTTTTGTTCTTATGGTTATTTTTAAATTAAACTCCGACATATTATTATAGTTAAACACTCCTATCAGAATGGTCAGTTTGATATCAAGAGATTTTGAAAACCAAAGAAAAAATTTCTGAAAAAAATGTCATTTCGGGTCAGAAACCGTCAAATGTTAGTGACTGGAAGACCGTTAGGTTGACAAAGTCGAGGATGGTCTCAAAAGACACGTCTTGCTAATTTTGAGCTTAAGTTAGTTTGAGGAAAAATAACACGACTGGAAAACGACTTTAATGTCAAATCCTTCAAAATCAGCTTCTCTTGAAATCTGAATGAATCTCTAGAATCCACGCGACTTGTTATTTTTCTATTCGGAACAAAATAATTTTTTTTTAAATTACAATACATTCTCAGAGAAATACGAAGAAGAATACGGATTTAAATATCGACAAAGACGATCTTGTAACAAGATTCATGTTCCTTTCGAATCGGGATCGGAATTGGTCATGAATCAAAATGGAAGTTAAGTTCGGAATCCGAACTTCGGAATCCGAACTTCGGAATCCGAACTTCGGATATAATTTGTTTAATTTTTGAACAAGATTAGGGTGGCCGCGGTCTGTAGCATTTCTAGGAAAAGCTTTTATTGAGAAAAAATCAAGGAAGCTAAGTTTTAGCACATTTATCATAGTTATTTCGATATTTAAAAAAAAATCGAAAATTTTCCTAATTGGCTATAAATAAAAGTTGCTGAAAGCCGTTTTTGACCCCGGAAATGAATTTGTCAGATATTATTAGTATTATTTATAATTAATTACGCATAAAAATGTCTTCTGTCTTTTTAAATTGAGTCTAAAAAAGGCAATTTTTGGGAGTTGAAATGACAAAAATCAGTGTTTTTTAATAGATTTTCCGTTCAAAATTTCTGATTTTTGTTCAATCTAGCATTTTTAAATTATGTTTTTAGCATATTTGAATTTGCTGAATAAAAGAAAAATAAGTAAATTATGTGCAAATGTCCCAATAGACATTTCCTCCTTTTAACTTCCAGAATACTAGCTTCCAGAATACTAGCTTTAAAACCTAATGAAGCGAAAAACAATTAAAAAACTTACGGAAGATGATTTTTAAAGGTTGGAAATGAAAAAAAATATTTTTGTCCGTAAATAAATTTGCACTGAATAATCAATTTTTAAGTCTCACATTTAATATTATTTTTTAAAAACTTTCCTTAAAATCCAAAAAAGATGAATTTTCATCGTAGCCGAACAAAGCTTCTTCTAACTCTGAGTTGATCACATGCATTTTGAAAGCTTTGGCAACGGCAGATAGTGCTGCTGACATTTCTCCTGCTAAATCAGAAGCTGGTTTTGATGAATTATGAACAAATGTATCTCGTGGTACCTGAAAATTAATATATAAAGTTTATTAAAAACATTTGAATCAAGCAATAACTGCCGAAAAATTAGTTTTCATTACTTTTTCATCTTGATAATAATGAACTAAAACTGGAAAAACGAAGAAAATTCCCGACAATAAATATAAATTGATTAAATTCTCGGTGAAAGAATCAAAAACTAATTTTTTTTTGGATCTCAGACAAAAAACGTCTTCCCGACGACAAAAATGCCCGACGAAAATGATTTACCGCGTTTTTAAAGCGTGGATTTTCTGAGTAAAATCAAATAAGCCAAAAAAAAACTGTTAACATTTCTGTTTCGGACTAACTCATTTTATTGCTTTTACTTGTCCGATTTAGTTCAAACAAAAAAATGGTTCAAATTGGAGAATTTATTCTGAAAATATAGCATAAAAAATTCATAATCTCAAAAGTTTTTGAAAAAAAGTCTGAGAAGATTTCAATTCCGACCATTATTTGTCCGTTATTTTTCTGGCCCCAAATATGTGATGTTCGGAGATGTTAAAAAGTTTTCATGTGCTGAATCATGTGATATTTTAATAAAATAAGAAAATTATCTTATCAAAAAAATGTTTTTGTAATCGAAAAGTGTTCTTATTTCAACAAAATGCATTTTTTAACATTTTTCTAAATAATATCAAATGATAAGAGTATTATCAAATAAATCTTAAAATATAATTTTTAAACCCACCTGCACGAGATGAGCTATTAGTAACATACTTTTACGTAACTGGACGAGTGTGTTCTAACCAGACACATAGACTATGTCACAAAGACTATGTCACATAGTTACGGTGCGCAGCGGTCAAAATTCTAAGTTTGAGTTCAGTCTGTAGGGTTCCCGCTGCGCACCTTACACATACTGTATGTGACATACAGCCTGATTTTTCTCGTTGACAACGTTTTTGCCTATGAATATATCTTCTGTTTTCACTGCTGATCTCAAAAATAGCTTTCGCGAATTTGACATAAATAATTATGGTGTCTTAATTTAATATTCAGCCACAGTTTGAAATGGGAAAATAATACGCGGGAGGTGTTTTAGAGAAACTTTTCACCACCAGATTGTGGAAGATATGAAAATTAATGATTTAAAACATTTTCGCTTGAGAAACTTCTCTTAGAAGTATATTTATAGACTCATATGATATGAGTCATATCCCTTTATCACCTTTTGATTAATCTGTGAGCTGAAAAACGGCCTATCGAGTGGCTAGAAGGGGTCTTAGGAGTGTCAGGATTGGCTCCCTCAGCCCACATCTCACAGTGATAAAGGGCTATTTGGTCCCAGTCAAGAGATAGAGTACATTTCTTATTCTACCGCCAGGTGCGAAAATCAGTATAAAAATCAAATCATGCATTTCCGCTCTGAGGAGGAACTTTTGAAACTCATCAAAATTTTCAAAATAAAAATTAGGGCAACTTTCGGGGGTCTGTTCCGATATTTCGCTGGCCAAAATGACACTTCCCCAATATATACTTGGTCTCTTTGATTTGAGACACACTCGTGCAGGTGAGGGTTAAGTGCATAACATAATCAAACCTGGTTGATATCAATATTCTCAGGTCTTCCCATATAAGCATGATCTGAAACTCCATCTCCAACTTGGCCATACACAACCCCTGGCTCCGGACTTGATTTAATGATAAAGTCAGCATACCATTTAATTTGTCGTAGTGCATTTAGCATTTCACCCTCTTTTTCATAAGTGTCTCCAAATTCTATCATTCCCCATGCGAGAACTGTGCACGCAGCTGATCCGGGAAATGAAAACTTGTTTTGTTTTAATTTCAAAAGGAGATATAAAAAAATATTTACAAACCTGGGATTCGAAAAAATTTTGAAATTTTTTTAGATTTTTTTTAAAAATGTGAATGTATTTTATTCGAAATAGGGTCAAAAATAAATAACAATGACTTTTATCGTCATTGTATATCTAAAAGTACCAATAACGTCGCGTGTTTGTGGCACACTGGTTGATAAATCGTGAAAAAATACAATTGAATTTCGTATATGTGAAATATAGCGTGTCAAAACTGGTTTTTCCGAATAAAATAATCATTTGAAAATTTTATGAATAAATATATGGAAATCAGACTATCAGGTGTTTTCACTTAATCGATTATTTCTTTATCTATGAAAGTTGAAAAAATTTATTTTGGAAGTATTTTTGATTGTATTTAAATTACTTTTGCAAAGTTAAAAATAGAAACGAGAAAATTTATTGTCCCGCAGCTAATCCAAGTCACTTATCAAAATGAACTCCACATTGGTTGAAACAAGTCTGTTTTTATAAATGTAACATGAGTCATGTAACATGACCCATAATTCTTTAAATAATACCATCCGCCATTTGCACTCAACTGCACGGTAAAAAAAATTCCAAAATGTATTATAAATGAAAACAAGTTCCTTGACATAATCACCCGCATCATACCATCCTCCGGTGAGGTCAGCTCCAACATCGCATCCGTCATTTAAGTGGGCGTCACCTCTCCATGTTACACGTTGTGATTTCGGTAAAACTCCAGATCTTTGTGCCTTGAAATAATTAGTAATGATAAATAATGATTGATGATAATTAATAATAATTAATTATAATCAATAATAATAATGAATAATAAATTGTAATTAATAATAATTAATTTACCTCGTAGAAGAGAATAGAATGGTGTAAAGCTTGATTATAATTGTGATCTGCCCAATTTGGAGCTGATTTGTTTTCGGTTATAGTCTGTTCAGGATTTCGTGCACAATAGTGATCTTTTCCCATGGATGTACAACGCGACTTTTTCCAGTATTTTGGCGGTGAGGATCCATCACATACATCTGGCTAAAAAAGGAATAAAATTCAAGAAAATATTTATTTCTTCTTTCAGTTTGATTTATTTTTTTTGAACTTTCCGCGATCAAAATTAAAACTCGAAATGAACAATTGTAAAATGTTTTTCAATTTGAGCTATTTTACAGTTTTTAAATGACATCGAAACTCGGTTATTGGAAGTTTTTTTAATGAGTCCTAAGGTAGCCTTATAATATTTATACGGACCGAGAAAGAATGAAACCAAAGTGAAACTGAAAGTGATATGGAGAAACGTTATTAGAGCCACCTGGTGTCAAGAAAATACATTTCCAAATGAGAGTTTTCATTTTTTATTTTTAATTAATTCCTCATTAAGGAGGTTACTAACAGTAAACCTTGACAGTTTGTTCTCCAAAATGATCTTACTTTCACTATTACAATGATATACTTTTGGGCGAGTATATGAAAAATTTGTAATTTAACATGAGAATCTGAGAATAAACGGAAAATTCTCTCGAAAAAAATTATTTTTAATTTGAACCTAGAATTTTGATTTAGTTTTAAGCTAAATTTACACTTTCAAAAGGTCAAATTTTCACCGGTCCGAACCCTACTAATAATTTATTTCAAATATCACCTTTGGATTACTAGTTGTGATAACAGTTGTTCCTGTCTCTTCGGTTGTAGTTGTTGATGTTCTCGTTCCAGTAGTTGGTTGAACAGTTGTTGTTGCAATTTCACAACTACCTGGCGTATCAAATTTATAGTTAACCAGGCAACAAGTATGATCATAGTGCTCCTCGTACCAGGCGATTTCATCTGAATTATGCAATTATAACACAAGAATAAAGACAACAAGGTGCTTATGTATTTTAAGGGGGGGGGGGGGAACTGTCCCCAAAAAAAGTTGCCCTGAAAAATTTATATAATACTTAACCGACCAAAAAAATTCGATTGGTGCGGGTCTCACAATTTTTTGGCCAGCGGTTTGATCACTAGAGGGCGCTGACGTAAAACTTAAAAAACACTTTTGTTGCCAAATTATCACTTGATTTTTTTCATTTTTATATCAGGATGACTGCAAGATTATATTCTTTCTTCTAAATAAACAAAGAGATAGTTGGTAAAAATATTTCTGCTGTGATTGCTATAAATGTGTTTTTTTTCAGTAAAAAGCCTAAGGATTCTAGACCTATCATCGACAAATATTTTTGTTTTCATACTGTTATTCTGTGAACTCTTAGCTAACATATCGACGAGAGATATGTGAAATCGCATGTTTTGAACGATAGAAGCCTTTTATAGGGATCCACAAAATAATTAAAGTTTAACAAATGTTTGTTTTTGTTAGAATTTTGCTTGATTTCAAGAAAAACATGAAGGAAATTAAGATTTTATAAAAACACCGTTTTTACATTAAATTGGCCGCAGTTTTCAGCATTTTGGTGACTTACTAAAATTACAAAAATGCGAGATAGAAATTTTTTAGGAAATTTAGCGAATATTATATGTTTGTTTTTTATGAAATTGTCATCAAATAATTGGAGATCCCTCATTGGTCGAAAAGAAAGTGGTTAAAAGTGACTTTTTATTCCGGAAATAGAATCGCAAGAAAGACTTATCATGACATGTCACAAACAGTATTGTACATTCTTCAAAAATTTACTTTCAAAATTGAAAAAATACAAATTAGCATGAAAGGTAGATTAAAATTGGAAAGATCGTCAGCTTCCAACATAATTTAAGAAAGGTTTTGATTTAAAACCGCTACAAAAAAACGGGAAATTTATTGCGAAAAATTCTAATTTTTTTGTAGAAACTACCGGGCAGAAAATCCGCAAATTTTCTTTTTTATGGGATTTTAAATATTCTATCGAATACGATAAATATAACTCGAGAATGATGTGCCAGTCAAAAAACGATCCTAAATTACTATAAATGTGATAAAGAGATATATTGTATGAAATTTTATTCTTCAGTTTTAACTTACAATCTTTTGCACGAAGTTCATTCCAGTCGAAATTTTCGACAATTGCTTGAATAAAAATCGTCTCCCCCTTTTTCGAATTCAAAAATGCATTCGACTTGAAAGTGATGACATCATTTGTAAAAGTTGTAGTAACACCGGCTTCGAGAGCACGAACTTTTAAATTTTTGGCTTGGATTGGCTTGTTGAAAACAATGGCCATTGTCCATGCTTCAGAATTCGTCTTTGGTAGTGCACGTAAAGTCAGTCGAGTTGCAACGTGCTCTCCATTTTGGAGAACTCCACGATTTTTTATATAATAAGCCTTACTTGTTATCCACTGTAAAATGTTAGAAATAATAAAAAAGGTCCGGCGTATCTTTTTTTCACACTTTTGTTGCCATCCAGGCCCTGTGTGGAAACCATCTGGCCAAACAAGCTCACTCACGAATTATTTTGCATTACGTTACCACACAGGGCCGGGTTCTTAACAAAAGTGTGATAAAGGGATATTCCCTCGAAAATCATATTAACTTTTTAGGTAGTTAACAAATACTCCTAATCGATTTAATCTCGGGTCACTGTGGTGAGAGAAAAACATCCAAAACTTATTTTAAAAACTTTATAATCGCGAACGTTTTAAAAAATGGTGATGGATTTGGACCAATTTATTCTGTCATTTTGTGCTACCGAAAAATTCAACGAAAAAATATCATAATTTCAAAAATTCAGAACTTTCAAAAACTTTAAAATTCAAAACTTTATATATTTTCTGATGAAAAAACTTTCAAAAACTTTTTATATTTTTTGAAAAAAAAATGTTTTTGCTAAATTTTGCTTGATTATGAATAAAAGAAAGCGTTCGCACTTTTGAAAAATGAAAAAATTTCGAATAAATTTGATAATGGTCCGATGTAGACTTGTTTGTCTGAGTTTGAGCAACCTTTCAAAAATCAAGCGTAGCAATTGTTCCGAATGAGGTCATCGGTTATTTTTTTCAAAAACTTGTATGTTCTCTCATAGAGCAAGATTTTGATTATCAGATTATTTTGTCTCATTGGCTATTGACGCAATAACCCATAATTTGCACAGCACCGCACATTCCAGCTGCCCCGTTGTTCAGCCAAAATATGACTACCAGTTTCTAAACGCTCGCAATATATTTTGGATTATAGTCAAAAAAATAAGGAAGTAAGTGTCGAAAACCAACGTCAAGATATCAAATTGATAATAAAAATCTGCAATATCTTATGTTTGAATTGAGCGAGAAACCGCGTTTAAGAAAGTTTTCTAGAACTTTCGAATTAAAAATGATAAATTTCAAGTCGGATAATACATAGATTTACTTCGATTTTTTTATTTAAGTTTGTGCTGTTTCACAGGAGGTAACATCAATTACGGTCCTCTGGTATTTTTTTACCATTTTCAGCAAACATTTTCATGTAATTTGGCTTTTGAAAAAGACTTATTCGATTGAATTTTTAAATAGCTCAAACTGAGCACAAATATTAAAAATAAAATTGAAAAAAATGGTTTGAATCGGGGCATTATTTTCATTTTTTAAAATAAAATGATAATTAAAAAAATTTAAGTAATCACAAAAAAAAAATGTTCCAATTTTGACGAATTTATTCTGATTGTATTATTCACGAGATATTTGTGTTGGCTGAAAAAGTGGCAAAAAACGACCAGAGGACCTCGTAATAGATATGACCTTAACATAATTTTCGCAATTTTCGATACTGGGCACTTACGGCGATATGGGGACAGAAATAAATTTTAACTTTCACAAATGAATAGCGTGAGGACATTCGGAATGACGTTATAATTAGAAAATATTTTCAACTTTATAAAGTTAACAAAATCTTTCACAATTGGTCTAAATGAAGTGAAATACCAAAATTTGCATTATTACGTTAACAAAATAATAATTCTAAAAATTTATTTTGAAATTTGAATCTCGGAATATGACGTCATTCATGACGCACTCAAAGAAATTTTTTTATGAAAACTCAAATTGCGGCGATATATGAACTGAAATTAATTAAGCTTAAAATCAAGAAATTGCGAAGGTTTTTTTGCGATATTGCCAAGTTCGGCGATATTGGCGCCAATGTTAGTTCGTATATCATATATGGTATTCGCAATATCAATTTGTGTGGCCTTAATTGCCCAAGTTTAAATGTGTTTTTATTTCTAGAACCAATTAAAATCTTAGAAATATTGTCAGTACCATTTAAAAAATAACACATACTTTATTGTATTATTATATACTATGTTAATATACTGTTTATTTTCCATCATTTTCAAGCTGTTTTCAATACTACTGTTTATCATGTATGATATCATATAAACAGTATATCAGAGAAAACTTTGGAAATGTCAATTTTTAACCTGCGACTATATCGGTAATGCAAAGACAGAAGATTTTGATGCATTTTCTCACTGGGAACTTCTTGATTTTCAAGTTGGGCATATAAATACAGTAACCTTTTACTATTATTAAAAAGTTAAAATTTATTACTTAACAAGTTTCGGTTAAACACCATTTTTCAAAAGTGAGTTTTAAACAATTAAAAATAAGTGGACTTGTAAATCATTTACTAATATTATAGTATTTTTTACTTTTACTATTACGTTATCGACCCTGATTAAGAATAAAACCACTATTTGAAACTTCTCAGACTACCACTAGCTAAAGGAAATTTTCCCTAAAAAATGAAAAAAATTTGTAATTTTATTTGAAATTACTTTGCTGAAACTCGCTGAAATTCCATTACCATGCTTTTCGGACGCGATTCGCGTCACGCAAAATGCGTAAAAAATTAAAAAAAAAAATTCATTTTCGTTAGATTTCGTTGGATTTGAGAGAGACGGTTCCAAATCTAGAAAAACGTAAAATTGAAAGTAAAAAGTATGTCAAAAGCGGGACTCGAACCTTGACAACCAGTTTCACAGGAAGAAATGAATGGAATTTCCGGAACAATGATAAATTTATTAGAAAAATAAAAAAATTATGATGAGTACAGGGTGTAAGATTTTTCCCTTTTTTTCAAATAGGAGAGCGATGAGAACGGTTAATTTCGGCAAAAACCTACGTCTTTCTCAGATTCAGCTAATCAAAACGTCGGAAATCAAGTCAATTCAATTTGGAAAAAAAAGGAAAAACCTTACACCCTGTAAATTTCTTTTAACATTTCCTTGAATGGTTTTCTGCAAGGTCCAGCACACTCGAATTTTTTTGTCGCCGTCCAAGTTCCGTCATCACATTTAATTCTTGATTTCTGTGATCCATCTTCAATTTTCATATAGTAATCATTTTGACAGGTTGCCACACAAGTAACACCATTTTTGTAAATGTCTTTAACTTGGGTGTACATAAATTTAATATTTCGAAATATTTTGTTCTCATATGCATTTTTTGACTATATTTTCAGAATTTTAAGTTCTCATACAGATTTTTTAAATATATTCGTAAAATTTTTATATACGATTTTAAATAGATGATTTTGTCAAAATTTATTGGTAAACTATTCTTGAGAAATATTTGACACGAACTTTTCGAAAGCGTTTTCAGAAGCGTTTTCAAAAGCTGTTTCAACATGTTACCGGTCATCTGACACTTATATTTGACTCAAATAGCTGAAAAATAAATTTCAAAATTCCAGTGGTGTTGTCAACACACAGAAATTTTCATATCCAGCTTGAAATTTATCAATCACCCGAAAAAATTTCGCCGACTGAATTCAACCAACTCACTTAGAAAATATTTTAAAATCCAAAATTTCCTCAATAAAACATCCAAGATTATCGAGTTCTATTATTCATCAAGCTCTCTCAGTTAAACACCCGTCTTTTGTGCAGACAAACTTATGCTCTGTGGCAGACCAAACATCATATGGGTCCGGGCAATTCGTGAGAAGTGCCGACGAAACGGGCAAAAATAATAAATTTTTCATGCTCCAAAAAAGCTTTCTGAGCTTGTTTGCGAAAAAAAGAGCCCTTATATCCCCTCTGAATATTGCTGAAACCGTAGACAAGAATCAGGCAAAACACGATAAGGACTCATACTTGTTTTTACCCTTTTGCGATATTATATCTTTTTCACAAAACAAGATGTGGAAGTTTTAATCGCGGATAATGATTTGTCACCATTGCATTACGTTTACGTTGTAATGTGAAAAAACTTTATCGTAAATGTTATCGCAGAGTACGGTATAACCTTTCCCAAACTAAAGTGATCTTTATAGTTATTGGGGCGTTAAAATAAAGCGGGAATGCCCTCAATAATTTAGCTCAGATTTTATTCATTATCGGAGGATTTTTAGGTTTTGTGCTGAAATGGATCCAGAAAAATTTTTGGAGAAAAATTATGTCCTATTCTCCTAAAATCAGCAATTTCGAAGAAAAGGTTTGCCTTTAATTTGGCTTAAAATTATTTTTGAATTTAATAAGAAAACTTCAAACCAAAAGATGGGCAATTTACAAAATTGGTTTGCGTTATTCAAGACTTTCTTGATGGAATTATTCGGCAAAGATCCTTTTTTTCATGATTTCCTAAAACCTATCAAAAAATCACCTGACGAAGGTATAAAGATATTTTGTCGAGCCTACCTTAAACATCTTCATTGTTCGATTTAAATTTGTTGTTGGTGTGAAACTTGATTATTGCAAGCAAATTAAAATAGTGAGTATAGTAATACTTTGTTGATATTGCCGGATTGAGTACATTTTTGAATGCATATGTATATTCAAACTGTGTTGTTAACTGCTAGTAAAAATATTAATTTTTGTAATCATTTTCATGACCAGAAAGCAATTTTAAAATATACGAAATTTCAGCTTGTTTAAAGTCTCGAATTTGAAATAAAGTTCGCATTTTTCGACATATTTGAATTTTTTTTTTTATAATTGTGCAGAGCATACGCATTGTTAAAATCCTGAGCTCTGATGTTCTGTTTTTGACTTTTATCGCCATTCAAATCGAAAATTGTACTTTTTATTATAATAGAAAATTTCTGTTTTAATCATTTTTCGGGAGAATTTGACCGGAAATGGAAATATGAAAACGCGAAATTTTTGGCGTTCAGCTGGAGTATAACTAAAAAATGCATCACAATTGTATGCAGCATGTAAAAGTTTTTTCCTGATGAAGAACAAAAATACGCTGATTAATAAGTTATTTAAAAACAAATTCATCTAACGTTTCGATTTATTATCATTATCAAAAATGAAATTTTTTATATAAGTTTCAGGTCCAACAATGAAAGAGCAGAATACTAGAATTTTAATTTTTGTTCAGAAATTTAAGAAGCACCGCTGGTTAATAAGCACCGCATTTCTCGAGAGTTAGCAATAAACGTACTATTTTGTGTTCAATCAACCCGCAAAGAGTAGGCAGACCACATATTTTGGTTATTATTTCGAAAAATTTGTCATGTGACAAATAAAAGCCACTTTGAATTGCTTGCATATTTCCAACATTTAGCAACCACAACCCCTTAAGAGGGTGGTGTTAGTGATTTTTGGAATTTTAGAAGCTTTGTACGGTAAGACGGGACATTTTTAAAACGTACATTAGGACGATATGTCTTTTCCCATCAATCCCACTAACCATCTGGTTAACCGCGGCTTAACACGAGCCCCTCAGGTTTTTTCAAAGAAACAAGGATCCTAGAGCTTATATTGGAAAGTTTTGAGATTTGGTGAGAATCCGGAAAATTGTCTGAATTTTAGTGCTAAGGAGCTTTTTTCGATTTTTGCCTCTGGGGTCAGCAATCTGGTTGAATGTGACAAAAAACGGTGTTTTTTCGACGTTTTGATAAAAGGCTTTTTCTATGGAAATGAAAGAAACGTCCTTTTTGGAATGTAGCAGACCTAAGGGGTAGTGAACATCTAATAGAAAGAAGTTTTATGAATTTCGACCTGATTGGCTGAAATCGACAATAAAGTGCTCGAAATCGACAATTTTGAATATCCCTTTATCACTTTTTGGTTAGAATGCGTAGCCACAACGTTAAAATCACACGTTAAAAAGAGTAGTGGCTACGCATTCTAACCAAAAAATGATAAAGGGATATGAAAGTGAGAATTAGAAAATTTTAATGCCACTAAAAGATTCCTTAGGAACGGTTCGCTGTAAATGATATCAGCAACTATCGTCTGATTTTGGACAGAAACAGTGCTGGAGATCAAAAAATAATTTTGATGAAAAAATTTAATTTTTGTCTAGAATCCGCTTTGTTCGAAATCAGACCATACTTGCTTATATCGTTCCAAGCAAACCAGGCCAATCAGGTCGTAATTCGAGAAAGTACTTCCTAAACGATTGTTACATTCCGAAAATGACCTTTCTTGCATTTCCACTTAAAAAGCCTTTTATAAAAACGTCGAAAAACACTTTTGTTGACACATTGAACCAGATTGCTGACCCCCGAGGCAAAAATTGAAAAAAAGCTCCTCAGCAGTGAAATTCAGACAATTTTCTGGATTCTCACCAAATCTTAAAACTTTCGGATATAAGGTCTAGGATCCTTGTTTCTTCGAAGAAAGCTGAGAGACTCGTGTTTTACCGCGGTTAACCAGATGGTTGGTGGTAGTGGTACTAAACTATCTCATGGAATCGCGAGATCAAAAATTGATTTTCCTAATGTATGTTTCACAAATGTCCAGTCTGCATTTGTCAAACTGTACAAAGCCTCTGAAATCCCAAAAAGCACTAACACCAGTAGTTACACCACCCCCTAACGATCACTAAAATTACCCGATAATTAAAAAAAAAGTAAAAGTTGACAAAAACATTCTGAATCAAACTAGTTCAGGTTTTTTAACAAAACCGATAATGAAAAACCTTATAGCCACAAACGGGTTCGATTGGAAATGGGAATAATGGTCTTGTTTTGTTTAAATGGTCTGTTTTCTAAATAACTTTTTGTTTTATTTGATCAAAAAAGTTATTTCCAATGTCTTAATGTAAACATGCTGAAACCCTTTGTTCTATCGTTAATATTTGAAACTATTGAAAAAAAAATTGATTTTTGTAGTAATTTTAATTATGGTGACATTTTTTTGAAATTTCTGATAAATTAAAATCAAAATCAAAGAATTTGTTATGAAAATTATTAAAAATATAGTGAATATTAATTGTTACATATATGTATTTCAACAAAAAAATTGTCATCATCAGTACTATTTTACAGTACTTAACATTTTTTACAAAATCTACACACAACTAAATGATGTTTATTCTAGAAATTAGTTCAACAAATTGTTTCTGTTTTCGAACAAAAATTTAAACTAATGCCGAAGATACCAATATCGTCGAAAATGATCAATATTTTATCTTGACAAAAACTTTTTGCGAAATTGTCACCTGTAAATATTTTTGAATCATAATAATTCTCCAACAATAACATGACAACTTTAACTTTAGGAAACGTTTAAATGAAATCAAATAACCTCTAGATATTTTTTGCCGAGCCGTTCGAGGGATTATTTTTTCGCTGTCAACTCGGCAAAACTTTAATTGTCTGTCAACGCTTTTTTGTTCATTTAATATTTAATGCGTCAGTTAAAATAAATATTTGATCTTTAAATTAGAAATTAACGTCAAATTTTTTCGTATATAAAGCCAAGATCGCCGGATAAAAAACTGAGGTTTCAAATTCTCTCAGAATTCAAAACCCAATCAAAAAATCATGTTTTCAAAATTGAATTATTTTTAATATTCTTTCTTTAAAACATAACTAAAATGTATCATGACAAATCAAGACGAGAAATATATATTCTTTAAAAATATGCTTTCAAGTTTTCTAATTCAATTTAAGCTACTACCACAACCGAAGCACCAACCACAACCACCGAAAAAACTACAACAACCACTCCACCAGCTGAGTGTCCAGATAACTTACCAAATGCTGGAAAAATTTGCCCACCGATCGAATGCCTTTTCAAAGCAAATCCAGGTAATTTCTGAGACTTTGAAAATAATAATGAGTAAAATCATAGATTAAAATTATCAAAATTGACTTCATAAGATTAGAAAATAGCAGTCATGTCAAACGATATTGTTTTTTTTTTTCGGTAATTGTTAATAAAATTATTCAAACTATGTTTGAGAGATTTTTTCATTATGATGTGTGCCTAAAGCATTTCGGTTAATTTATATTTTTTATGATAATAAGGTTTCAAAATGTTCATTTTTTCAAATAAGTATTTATTTAAATGTTATTTTTCATAAAATGCTGTTGAATATGATTTTTAGAGTTTTTCGTTAAAATGTTCAAAACGTTCAAAATGTTGTTTTCAATTTTTCAAGAAATTTTTACTTGAAATAAGTTTCAAAATTATGTTTTGTAAAAGTATGTTTCAAAAAAATTGTTTTGTTATAAATGTGATTAAAATGTGTTTTATTTCGTCAAAATGTGTTTAAAAACTAAGGTAAAAGAAGGTTTCTCCTAAAATAAGTTATCATAAAGGAGTTGATTTAAATTTTTATGTGAGAATGATTTTTCAAAGTAAATTTAAAAATGTTTACTTAAATAAGTTTACAAGTTAAGTGAATTTTTTTGTGAAAATAAATTGTTTGTGATAATAAATCACAAAAACATAAATTCAAATTTTGTAACTTTGAAGTTAAGTTTTCGAAAATAAATTTAAAATTTTTTTGTCGAACAATGCCTTTCGAAAATTGGTAAAAGTGTTTTTTTGCTAGTTAAAATATTCTTCCCTTACAATAAGTTTTCGCTATAATCATGTTATTTTGTGATAAGTTACAACGTAGAATTTTGACAAATTTATGTTTGTCTGTGTGATTTATTTGTAAAGATGAACCATTTTATACTTATTTCATATATTTGTAGGTGTCATCAACCTTGAACCTTTTACCAACGGAGTAGCCTACCGATCAAACGCCCCAATGGGTTGTGATGACGATCACATGACCGGAAATGACGGACGAAATGGTTTCCAAGCAAAATGTGGTTGTAATTCCGCACTCAATTGTCGATGGACTTGGAGTTATGGTGATAAGAAGAGAGAATGTATCCCAAAAAGCGAATGCTCTGGGGTTGATAATATCACTTGGAACGGATTTGTTGGACAGAAGATGTTCGGAACCGTGAGTTAATCTTTTCTATACATTTTTTAAGCACTAAAGTTGTCTAAGCAGACAGTCGTCAGTGGGCAGCCTACGCATTTTGAAAGATTTTTGAATTTCTGATGTCGGCGCGGGCGTATTTTTAATGTTTTGGCAATTTTCAGTTGAAACAATTATGAAAACCATAATAATTAAAAAGGTATTTACAATGTTTTGTATTATAATTACAGCTCTCTGCATTCAATTTTTGGATTTTCAGACCATTATTCACCGAAATTGAAAATCTGGGTTTTGGCAAAACCAACGTCTTTCTGTCAATTTTGAAAAATTTTTGAGTCTGAGCGGCTGTATTTTCAAATTTATGTCAAATTTTCGATTAAAACAATTGAAAAATCATAACTTATTCCGACGAACATATTTTATCTCCAAGTTTTGTCATATTTATTGCTTTCTAGCGCCGTTATTTTCGGTTCTGACAAATAATTGATCAACCGGATGTTTTATTTGTGCGAAGAATACAACAAAATACTTTTTGTTTGTAATTTTGAATTTTTTTTTTGAAATCTTCAGCATCATATTTTGAGGTTTTGCAATAAATAAAACTTTATCAAAATAATCAGATTTTTAAGTTGAATAATTTTCAACATATAAAATTGTTTCACAAGCTGAATTATTAAGCACAAATTAACTGACTTTTGTTTAATGAAATCATCATTTGATTTTTTTTCACGAATTTGATTATTTTTTTTTCAGAACGGAACTCACATGTCCCTCCGAATGTTCTATGCTGATGAAGATGGAAGTGAAATGGATCCAAATGAACTCTGGACAACTTTCCTCATGGTTCCTCATCAACTTGTTAGCCCTCTCGAAGACTTAAGGTGAGTCGACGAAACAATATTTGAATTAAAATTTGATCAATCTAAAAATTAAACTGAGAGCTAAGAAAATACCATTTTGTTTTTAATGGTCTCAAAAAATTGGTCCATGAAAAAAACAAATTTTTTCATTTAAATGTGTTCGAAAACTAAAAATCTTTTTTTTTATCCATCAAAATTTGTTTGAAATGTTTTGTCCGAAGCTTTTATTTTCAAAAATTTAATATAAGTCAGGCGATTTTCTTCAACCGGGGCTTCATGCCACTTTTAATGTTATTCAATTTTGATATAATTCAGCTTTTGAAAACGACTAATCCGATTAAGTTTTTAAATAGCTCAAACTGAGCAAAAATGTCTAAGGAATAATAAAATACAAATAAAATTCGTCAGAATCGGACCATTTTTTAAATAAATTAAGTTAACTGAAATTGGTTAATTATCAGTTTTTGTTGAAAAATTGGAAACTATGGTCTGATTCGGGCAATTTGATTTGTTAATTTATGTTTGTCTGGATATTTGTGCTCAGTTTGAGCTTTCTAAGAACTCACTCGAATAAGTCGTTTTCAAAGGCCGAATTTAATAAAAAATGATGGGTGAAAATGGCTGGAAAGCCACAAAAAGTACCGTGATAGATATGTTTATGTAAATGTTATAACTTGAATTTTTAGAGCCGCCGTTTCAACCTATGAAGTAGACCTTGTAGGATATCATGTCGAAGCCGATTGCTCCACTACAGTTTTCCAATTTCAATCAAACGATTTCCACGGACCAGACTTTTCAAACAGAAAAAAACGATCTTTCAACCGCGCAAAATTCCACAAATTTATGCTGTATTTAAACAATCTAGACTTATGGCAAATTAATGGCGAAATTGATGCGGTATCGGTTAAAGCAATGTTTGAAGAATCTAAATACGGCTGGACTTCGGGTCATCATGGTGACGTTTCGGAATGTGTTGCAAAACACTTTTCAGAAAAACCAGGATATCCACCAGCTAACGTACTTGAATACCCAGCCGAGAACTCTCAATGCCGAAACGGATATGGATATTATTAGAAGAATTTTAAAACTCAACTGAAAAAATCTTCACATTTATTTACATTTTACAGCTGAACCATTCACAAATAAAAACTTGAATGAAAAAATTATTAGAGTTGTTACTTCAGCATGCTATTCACCGTTCACACAAATTATGATAAAATATGTTTGGCGATTTTCAAAAGTAAAATTTCCTTTTTATTTCACTTCAGTGACCCTTAAGGGGGTAGTGTTAGTGATTTTCTGGATTTCAGAGGCTTCGAATGGGTAGACAAATGCAGACTGGACATTTTTAAAACATACATTAGGAAGATCTTTTTTTGATCTCGCGATTCCATGAAACAGTTGAGTACTACTCCCACTGGCCTTATGATTAACCGCGGTTAAACACGAGTCACTCAGCTTTTTTCAAAGAAACAATGATCCTAGAGCTTATATCGGAAAATTTTGAGATTTGGTGAGAATCCGGAAAATTGTCTGAATTTTAGTGTATAGCCTATACAGTAGCCGATACAGTATAGCTTATACTGTATAGGCATTACAGTATAACACCACCCCCCTTAAGAAAAAAAAACTTGACCGTTTCTATCAAATAGGACAGAATAAGTTTACAACAAAATTTTTTTTTGAAATCAAGTACCAAGAAGACTTTTGCAAAAACTCAGTTTCTCAGATTTATTCAATCGTTTATTAAGTTTGCGAGAAATTGCCAAAAAAAGTAAAATGTGATATTATTTAAACGAGTCGTACCAAACAATTTAAATAAACATTTTCGAATTTCTCGTAAGAAAATTTATCAAAGATTAAACTCACTCAGTTTTAAAACTTCAACTTCGTTCCATTTTAGCTAGTTAACATTTTTGAGCCACCTAAGTAGTCCGGAGCCTCCAACGGTTAAAAATTACAAAACTCGTCTAGCTATCCTTTTTTGATTATTGCGATCTGAGCAAAACTTAATTTCACTCTGCGCCAAAAACTTGCCGTCGGTGGCATAAATTATGTCACCAAATTGTGAGAAAACTCTTCGAGGTTCGAGTTTTGCGGTCAGTATCACCAAGGGAGAATTGGAAAAAAATTGGTTTAGCTTGCCAGATTCGTTTACGGTCAATCAACCTGAAAATGCATTTCTTGCGTTTTTGACCAAATTCGAAATTCTTGGACAAAATTTGAAGGGTTTTTTCGTCAATATGAAATAACCCTTTTCTAGGTTATCAACTAATAGTTAAACAAGAACTACAAGTTTGACCAAAATTACTTTATTATTAAAAGTAGGCACATTTGATAATCGATAAACAGTTTTAACGCAGATAATATACGATTGAGGCCACTAGATGTTAACAGGACAGGTGTTTTATTTGACCGTTTAAAGTAGCTGACCATAAAGATTAATTACTTCAGATCCATTTTAATTATAAATGAAAACTGATAAAATCTAAGAATAATAGATTTTATCATAATGGTAACATTCAAATATACTAAATGGAATCCGCATGAAAAGTTAAGTGTTATTTTGAGGGTATTAAACCTGGCAACAAATCCTTTTCAAAAACTTAGTCCATCTTAAAAATGCTAGGTCTTTCTATAGCCTATAGATTGTCCTGAGTATGATTATAGGCAAAGGTGTTTGATACTGAGACCGCCAAACTTGATCGCTGTGTTATCACTGATAACTTATCACTCAAGCAATCACTAGGAAAATCACTGAGACAACATCAGTGGGATTCGAACACGCGCTATAGAGATCGTCAGCATTTTTAAGATGGACCTAGGTTGGAAAAAATATTTATACTTGTCAGTCGAGAGCAAAGGACTGATGATTTTCTCACGTGATCAAGGTCTTTGACAATTTTTAAATACAAACCAGCCCTTTGAAACCAGTGGTTGTCTGTTGAGATAGTATCACCTCCTTAATTATAAATCTATTATATTTTTCACAATGCTTTTTATTCGAATTATATTTGTTTAATTTATTAAACAACGTTTCGCGTGGGCATCTTTCAGGGTTTTATAATATTTGTGAGTTTAAAGACTTCAAAGATTGAAATCTAAAAATTCTAAAGAAATTGTGTGGGCAGAGAAAATGTTTCATTTTTTTCGAATTATTCAGAATTAATTTATCATATATGAGAATGATATAAATTGAGTTTGATTAACCAGAAATGACCAGTAATTAAGCCCCCTTGTTTCCGCCGTAAACAGCGCATATTTATAATGAAACTGACGGTCCGATTTGACTTAGTAAAGAAATTATGAATCCCTAACCGATATCTATCCAATTTTTATTATGCTTGTTTCCGGCGTTTTCAATTTTTGTCACTATTCAATTTCAAATCGATTTGCAAGGAAATTTCAGTCGGTGCGCTTTGTCATAAATATGACACTGGATTGCTAAAATTTTAGTGCAAGTTGCATTTAAGAATTGGGGTTATTGTGAATATTTTGAACCAATTTTGAACTCACACCAAACTAACGGTGCAGACCAAAACGACCGGCATTTGGCAGCTTGCGAGCTGGGCCGCGAGCGGTGCCGCAAAAAGTCAATAAACTTGCACAGTGGGGGCAACTTGCAGCTGAAGGATGTGAGTTCAAAGGTTCTAACAGCCGACTCATTATACTTTAATTTGACACCATGGGCATAATTTCAAACGTATATATAACAGGACAAGACACTTTGTTACTTTTACATTTTGTCACACAATTTCTTGATTTCTCGGAAAATTTTCTAACAGATTGATTTTGCATGACAAAACGTACTGTGAGTACACTTTGTTATACATAAATTTGAAATTTAAAAGTTGTATCACAAAATCTACTCACAGTACGTTTTGTCACACACAATTAAGGCTAGATCTCGGTGTGATCTGGAGTTTAACAATAACTTAAGATTGAGCTTTAAGATATAATTACGATTAAATTATGAATAAGTCAAATATTTTTTAATATCTTATATACTTTATTAAAATTAAACTAAGTGATCAGAAAATATTAAGTTATAACATGTACATACTCATCGTTCACTATTGTACGAGAGTGACCAAAAATTGTCAATCTCTCAAATCTTTTAGAAAAAATTCACTATTAATTTCTTGTAAAATTTTTTTATAAAATATAAAGTTATGCAGATAAAAAAGTTATTTTCGCTCGCGGTTGGATTCCAAAATATAATCGGTAACATTATTTCGCGAAATTATTTCCTGGAAAATAAAGCAAAATTATTTCCACTTCAACCAAGGTGATATGTAAGACAGCTTGAGCTTCCTATATCCCTTTATCACCTTTTGGTTAGAATGCGTAGCCACAACGTTAAAATCACACGTTAAAAGGAGTAGTGGCTACGCATTCTAATCAAAAGGTGATAAAGGGATATTCCAAAAATGACGTTTCCGGCATTTCCACAGAAAAAGCCTTATATCAAAACGTCGAAAAACACCTTTTTGACACATTTGACCCAATTTTAGCGATTTGAGACAAAAATCGAAATAAAGAGAACCCAGTCAGTAAAATTTAGACACTTTCCGGGAGTTTCACAAGATGTCAAAACTTTCCGACATAAGCTATAGGATTCTTGTTTCTTTGAAAAAAGCTGACGGATTCGTGTTTAACCGCGGTTAACTAGATGGTTGGTGATACTGGTACTAAACTGTTTGATGGAATTGTTTCAAAAATGTCTCCATTTCTTTAACCGTACGAAGCCTCTGAAATTCCAAAAATCACTAAAACCACCCCGTACCATTTTTTCTATTATTTTTTACAAAATAGTCGTTATCTGTAGACAATCAAATCCACTTCTTTGTATAAAATTTGAAAAAGAGAGCTTAACCCACATTACTCAGCGCTGGCCATTATCTGGCCAATGTGAACTTGCGAGCTCCTCTGTTTCTTAATAAGTTAACTTTTCTGATCACATTTTATTTTCAAAATTATCGCATTTTTGCAATTCTCTATTCTTTTGGCTAATATTATTTTTCTCTATCTTTTGTAGTTCTTGAGAGTAACAGCAATGTTTGTGGACCCTAAATGGGGACCCCTGAACAAAATTCAAATGAGATTTGAACTTGAAAAATTAAAATAAATTGAAACTTTAAGGATTTTGCCAACCGGATGATTATTTAAGATTTATTTATGTTCCAAAAAATGAAAGAAAAAAATATTCATAAAATCTGAAATTTTTTTATTTTTGATTTTCCACAACATCAAATTTTTTTCATTTTTCTCACAAAAAGGTAATTGCTTGCAAAAAAATTTAAATGATATCATTTAATATTTTCGTGGCAAAAATAACAACTGAAGGTGTTCCGATAACCTATAATGTTACTTGAAGCTATTTTACTTTTGAAACACCCTGGTAAAAAGTCGGACGCACAAACAAAAGCCGTGCGCGACGTGTCCCTTCACTAATTCTTTGTTATTTTTTTGTCGCACAAACTTGGATTATAAGACTTTGCCGTTGTTATTTAGAAGCCGAAAAAATATGCAAAAGGTCTCATTACGGCGGCAAATTATCAGGCGGTAATTTTTATTATATTTATATGTGAAAACTGGATCTTTCCATTACTGTTTTTTCTTCCAATTTAAGGTTTAGAAACAAAATCATCATTTTACGATATACTCCTCATAAAAAAATTATCGTAAAAAAAACGAAAAATATATTTTAATTTTTTTTCTATCAAATAATTGTTGAAGCCTTTCGAATTAATAGTTTGTATTTTCGGCTAAACGGATAACTTGGATAAAAATAATGATTTTTTAAAGTCAGGTGGCCAAATTAGCGCCACCGCCTGAGTACGTCACTGTTTTGAAACATCTGAGTATGTGGTGTTGAAATACGAAGAAATATGAGGACAAATAATCAGAAGTAGCACTTTTAAGCTAATGTTTAATAAAGATTTTTGAAATTTGTGCAATGTCATCCACTTTTTAAACTGACAACCTTTAGTCTCATTATCGTTCTTAAATGTAATCAACGAGCCAGTATCGGTTTTCCACATTTTAACCGCGGTCCGCTAATTGGCACGCGTGGTTAACCGTGTTCCATTATTTTAATTTTGACTTTCTTTTTAGTTGACATTTTTTCAGACAATTTTAATGACAGTAATCGAAACGGAATTAATTATAAATAATTTGCAAGATTAGATAATATGAATTAATGGCGTGGGTTTCCCAAGAAAAGTTCGCTTTGAACTTCTGTAACAGAGGTATACAACTTTCTCTGGGAATTTATCCTTATCTTTTGCTATGAAAATTTCGTAGGCGTAAAAATCTCTCTTATAAAAGCATAAAAATGTATGAAATTGAAATATGGATGTGTTGATTTTGGTCCCAAGTGCATAATTGTCCCAAGTGGGACCTACTCGATTGCAGTAGATTTGATACCCCTTTCGTCTTCTATGTCGATGAGTGACAGTCTGGTCTCGACGAACAACAAAACTAGAAAAACATTTAGAATAATGTGTCAAAAATATCGCCGATTAATAAATTTATTAATTTGATTATAATTTTTTTGGAATAAATTGATTTTTAGCTGATTTCCGGTAATTTCATTTGTTCTAAATCGAAAAAAATATGTTATTTTCTGAACATTTTGCGTTTGGCTAAGTGATTTTAACTCAAATTGAAAACTGGAGTAATTTGACGAACATTTTGACCTTCATTAGACTCGATTAGTTCAAAATGGGGCTTCAAGTTCGAAAAACGCAGTTACGTGTTTTTGACGATGTTCTACAGGATTCTTAATTTCAAGGGTTGTTCTCTTACAACTTCTGCGGATAATTTCAATTTAAACCTGATTTGGTGCAAAATCTCGATTATTATTGACTATGTCGATGAGCAGCCCTTAATCTGAAAAACTAATGGCTTGTATAATGCACTAATGAGCAGTGCCATTGGACACGAGTGGGCCCCACTGAGGACGATTATACACTTGGGACCACATCACACTTGGGACCGATATCATTTTACCAACCTAAGTCCCTCTTGAAAATACTTACTTTCGTAATAGCGCGTGTTCGAATCCCACATATGTTGTCTCAGTGATTGTCTTTGTGATGGTCTTATTGATTGCTTAAGTGAATAAAAACGATCAACTTTGGACGTCCCAATATCAAGCACCTTTGCCTATAATTACACTCGAGACAATCACTAAGACAACATAATTGGGATTCGAACATGCGGTATAGAGAAAGCTATGGGGTCTACTCTTGCACCAAGCTTATAAATATGCTCTGGATATATTTTTTCAGATCGATTTTTCCAAACCCTAGGTTTCTTTCACAAATTTGCCTTTGATTTATTAGGGTCATTATGACGAGGCTTGTACAAAAGATCAGGATCGAATAAGATGAGGATGAAACCTTTTTCATGGCATCTTAATTTATCCTCTATTATCCAAACCTGTTTATTTGCATTTCATTATCATTTTATAATTTCAAATGTAGTTTCTTTTATTTCCCGGTTATCGTTTTCTCCCTCATTTTCACCCAAATCTGGGAAAAGACCACGCATAACCGAGAAGATTTTTTTTTTCAAAATTTTGGGCGTGTTTAGGAGTCACACCAAAAATTATTAAAAAAATCTCTTGATTGATTTTAATTTAAGTAAACTATCTATATTGCCTAAATTAAATAAAAAAGATTAATAGGGAACCCGTCGGCATTTTTGGCAACCATCTTTGACCATTTTTTATAATGCCTTAAAATTGTTTTCAAGAACATCGATAGTAATTATAATAATTTGGAATCGATTTGTGGCAATTTCGACGCTCTATCTATTCGAAGAAGTATTTTTTCGCGATTTGAAAAAAGGCGCAATAAAAAATGTGTAATTAACCATTGTCTTTCAAAACAACTACAAAATGCAACTAAAAAAATGTTAAATTCCCAGAAATAAATTCGGAAAAATTTCAGAATTTTTTACCCGCCTTCTAACTTTAAGCCGCTAGAAAAAAATTGAGAAACAGTTTCAGATACCCGGAAAAATGAAACTTAGAAAAAATAATTGCCAAAAAAATTTAGATAGATTCACAAAGAAGATGATTATATGCCGACACCTGGAATCAGTGTTACAAAACGGGATGAGTTTTCGATCCCGATACGGCCCGTCCCGAGTCATATATTTTTTTTCGATCCCGATCCCGCCCAATCCAAAGTGATATTATTTTTCAATCTCGATCCCGTTCTGACCCGAGGTCGGGATATCTTGATCTAGGATCCCGAATAATCCCGTTTTTTTGAAAGAATAAAATAATTTTTTAAACCACTCCATATTGATATATGTCAAAAACACAAATCAATCTCGTCTTGGAACACTGCCTGGAACATAACCGGTTTTATAAATATTTTAGAGAGTTTGGAACTTTTTTCATTTTTTCAAATTTAAATTAGCACTCAACTTTTTGAATACATTGCCGAAGGAGATATATTTTTTAAACCGAATTTTCCGGTTTTGTACCCGGTTCACCTGGTGATTAAGAGTATTAAACAATAGAGGTGTCACTATTTTTAAGTCTTATTGGCATACGGATGTACTTTGACACACCTTTGCAAATATCTTTCATGCCGACGGGTTCCTCCTTCAAAAAAAAACTCCATCAAATAATATGTCTCATAATGATAATATCTTACAATATAAAATAAAAAAATTTGGAAGTAAAAAAGTTTTTATCATTTGAATCTTCTAGAAAATGCGAAATCATTGATTTGCAAGAAAGAAACAAGGATCGGCAACAGGGATCGGCGGGCCGGGTCAAGGACTTTTTTTTCGCACGGGCGCTTGGCCACATCAGAACGACATCTGGGCCGAAAAAGAGCACCAGTGGCTCAGCTTTTGCCGATCCCTGGAAATAAAGTCTCAACTAGGGGTCTTGAGTCACCTCAAGATGGCGCTAGATGCTTATTCTAATGTTGCTTGAAAACTGAAAGTGATATTTCACGATTTGGTCTCACTACTTTTCGGTCACTCAAGATCCCTAGCTCATTAAATCATGAAATTATGGATTTCACTACCGGAAGCTGTATTCAAACGTTTGATTTCGACCAACCGGCACATCCGATAATTTTACAACAATTCGTCTAAAGAAAGCTTTTTTCTTTTAAGTCAGCTAGTTGGATTTTGGAAAAATCTCAAAAACCAAAAAAATTTGACTACCAAAAAATGAAAACGCGTAGGCGTACAACATGCCGTCAGAATTTACAATTTTTTAATAATTTTATATTGAGTTTAACAATAGATTCGAATAAACTAAAATATTTTAAATGTGTAAAATTACAAACCTCACTGAACGCAATCAAACTAAAATTTAAAAATGGAATTAAATTTTGAAATATGACGTCATTCATCTTGCTCTCAAAGTGATGTTCAATAAAAATCTCAAACGCCAAGGCAACTACTACGATAATGGAGTTTCCGGGAAAATGAACACTGACAGAAATTAAGCCAAAAATTGTGAAATTGCGTGAGTTTTTTTCAGCGATATTAGCATAGTCGACAATATGGGGCCTCCTCCTGTATTCGATGAAAATAGCCCCCCTACTTATGCGTCATTGAGTAAATTGTCAAAACAAATATACAATAAGGGTTGAAATAAATTGTATTTACATGTCAAATATATTTACAGAAGGAAAAAACTTAATTTTTCTTATTTTTCCTTTGTGTTCTTCCTTTATAACAGATATTTCTCATTTTAGCAATATCTGCGAGCAAATGATCAATTCGGTCAACCCATTTCTTTTGTTTTGGACAATTTGTGAGGATATTTGAATTTAGGACAATTCTAGAATGCACTCGACACTCTCTTTCAAGCTTGGCATTTTCTTTTCGAGTTTTGCCATCAATTCTAGTTAGGGTGTTTACAAGTTGTTTCAAATTTTTCAACTGATTTTACATATTTAAGACTGACATTCTTGAGTGTTTAAAAAACGAGATCATGTACCAGGTTTTCCTCGCAAATTTAGATTCCGCAATGTATCATTTTTACTAAATAACGAAAAAACACATTTTGTTCAGAATATTTAGAGAAAAATTTTCTGAGTTTTTCCTATTTATCTCGAGGACAGCCAATATGTACGTCAAGAACAAAATTTCGGAAGTTGAGAATGTTCAAACAACATTCAACTCGAAAAGTTTAACAATTCACATTAGTGAATTCAGAGAAAATAGACATTTCAAAAATATACTCAATCATGAATGGGAAATATTATTTGCATGGGTTTTATCCCCCTCGTTTTTTTCCCGAGAAATGTAAACGGACATGACTCATATTTTCAAGCCTGATATAGTGATATGGTGTCTTAATCGATACAATTCCGGAGGACTCTTCAATAGAGAATCAGTTTAATTAAATCAGGGTCAAACTTGTTAATAAAAATCAATTTTATGAAAATACTTGGCTACAAATAATATTTCGAAAATTTGGAAATTTATTTTAATTTTTGGCCAGTTTCTTATAAGATTTCTTTTAAACTACAAAATTAGTTTCGAAAATGACAATTATTTTAAAAATATATGATTATTCAATCGAAATTTATTTAATCTTTAGTCTTAAATTCAACTTATCTCCTTATCCCCCCTTAAAAAAATAAAGTGGATACTTCAAAAACTCAGGAAATAGATAGCTATTTCAATTTTCAGCTTTCGCTGGATAAACAGCTTTTTATGGAATGCTGTCATTTGTCTTGAAATTGAGATATTTTATAAAGTTAACTCGCAAAATCAATTATAAAACAACGTTTTTTGCATAATTTGCGACAACTACACCTTTAAAAAATTTCTTTATCATTTTGAAATTCAAAATAACACCGTGCCTATCCAATGATATATTCTCATGAAAACCTCGCTCTTCTGAAGTTAAATCTGAGTCATCTGCTTTTTGTGTGTGTTCTTCCAAAATTTTGAATAATGGACCTGCTGGCTCAACAAAATCATCAAAGCCAGGTTCAGTTATACCATACTCATCATAACGATCAAATCCTCGATCCAAATTTTCTCCAAAAAGACTCTCAAGGGATATAAAATACCAAGTCAAACCATAAATATTTAAAATTGAAATAACAAATTTCAACCTTATTATAAGTGACAAGATAAATCAGGAAAAAAAATAGTCCGGATCGCACAATGGTTCTATTTATTTCAAAAACTTTCGAGATAATGAATTTTTTATGGAAATTTTGAAAGAAAAAATGATTTGATTTTGACCAATTTATCTGTGCTATTTGTGTATCAATATTTTTATGTTCACATTGAGCTATCTGACAAGTCAGTCGGATAAAAATTTTCAAAACTCCACAATTTAAACTGTTGCGACAAAAAAAATAATATTTTCAATAAAAACTTGTCATTTGACTCTCGGGTGATGCATGAGTGAAATTTTTTCAAGCATTTAATACGATGATGCCAGATAATAGTTGTCTATCGTTTCTATAATGATTTAAACTGCATTTTTGTCAAAACTTAATCAAAACAAAAAACATGATTATATTTTTCACGGAGCCTCTTTTTCGTTTTTTGCTGGATATTAAGCGAATCATTTTAAATAATTTGGGGTTTGATAACAACTTATTCGGTAACAATTCGAGATAGCTCAAACTGACCACAAATATTGAGTGAATAATACCATTTGTTTAAAAGGAATACTGAAATTGTTTAATTATCTGTGTTTGCTTAAAAAATAACATAAAATGGTCTTATTTGGACCATTGTTTTTATTTTATTTATCTCTTGATAGTTGTGCTCAGTTTGAGTTATCTAAAGACTTTATCGGATGAGACGTTTTAAAACGCCGAATTTTTTTCAAATTTTGGCTATAAATCTAGCAAAACTCGACCAGGAGGCTCTGTTATTGATATTTTCAAGCAAATTTCGATAGTATTTGACCAGAAAGGCCATATCGAAGATTAATTTTTGGTAAGCTTTGTCACTCACACGTCATGACTGTGATGTTAGAAAAGAACGTGATAAATCAAACTACACGGTTCTTAAAATACATGTTGAAAATCATGTTATTTATCGGTCAATATCTTTTTTCAAATCAAAGTTATGCCGCGTTAGTGAAAAAGCTGACCAAAGGATAATTTTCGATATATAGGAACAACTCCGGAGAAATTAAGCCCAAAATAATGTTTTTCCGTAAGTCAAACTATTTTTCAAACTTTCATTGAAAATTTTTTAGAAAGTTCAATTCTAGAATGTTTTTTCTGATTATTAATAATTTCATAACCGGATATACTGAAAACCGGTAGTTGGAAAAAATTAAACATTTTCTTCGAAAATTTTATCTTATTATTTTAAGGAGGGAATGGTCGCTGGTATTATGGGGCCTTTTAGCCATCAAAAATGTTACAAATTAATTTGAGGCGATGGAAAAGTGTACTACCAACCAATTATAAAAATAAATTTAAAAAAATTTGCGTTTCGTCGATTTTTACGGCGAAATATCACGACCATGGGAGCATTATTTCGAGCCACTTTTGTTAAAAAACCGGGTGCGTAATTGTTACTGGCTATATATAACGGGGCCTCGGAGGGGGGCCCGGCCTCCTAGAGATAATTTGCCATTGAGACTATTTCATGACACCAGGATACCAAAAATCTCTTAGAGACCCCGTAATAGATATAGCATGATTTTCATTTTTCCCGTCGAATAGTGCGTTAATTTATGCTAAATAATATTTATGCAAAATAATCCCTTGGCTTCTGTCCAAATTTCCCCTGGCCATCTCGGGCATGTCGTGTTTTGTCATTGTGACCATCAATTCAGTTGACGAAGGTTCATTTGTGGTTACAAACTCATCCTGAATCTGTCTGCGCGCACGCACACTTTTATTTTTACACTTACCAATAGAAAGGTGGTGCACGCTATCCATGAAAGTCGTCCGGAATCGATATTGGTACTATTTTTGGATATTTTCATGAGATGTTTGAGGTGAATATTAAATAAACAAATTTTCATGAAAAATTAGGACTCATTTTCTCAAATACATTTGAAAAAATGAGTCATAATTTTTCATGAAAATTTGTTTAAAAACGTGTTACGACTTTTAAGGCCAAAATACTTTTTCATTTTCGAAGGTTATTTGAAGGAAATGCTGTATAACGGCAGTCGTTAATTTCAGCCTAAGTATAAATTGAACGTTTCGGCAACTTTTTACTCTGACGATTATTTTCTGACACGAGATTCGATCGTGTTATTTTTCACCGCTAACCGGAAGTAAGCTTGAAAAAATTATTTTAAGTTCATTTGTAAAAGGTATCTAATAAATTATGGCTTTAGAGATTGTTCGTAGTCAAATCCGGTATTCCACCAGTATTCTGATTTCAAAACACCAAGAATATCAATAGCTACTTAAAAATATAGTTAAGAAAATAAATGAGTTTCTTTTTTATTAAAATTTATTATTTTTTTTTCGAAAGTCAAAATATTTTGAGCTGTATTTGTGAAAAAATAACCAATTATAATGACTTCAATTTATTCATTTTCAACTATTATTCAATAATTTTTGAACAGCCTGATTTTTTTGGATCGTCATTATTTAACTTGATCAGCTAAAATTGAGCCAGGTGTATTTTTGCATAACAGATGATTTATTTATGACACGTTAACTTTGTCTGGTTTTCCTGTTCAGAAGTAACAAAATTAACAATTAACGATGAAAATAATTTTAACCAAATCGGAGCCCGTAATTCTTGATAAAATGTTGTCTGATCACCATAAGAAAAAAATGTCAATTTCAAAGACTCAGGCTGTCAATTTTATTGTAATGTTTTCGATTTTTCACTGTCAGCCAATATTTCAAAATAAATAACAAATCATTCAGATTTTGGAGAATTTTTTTCAATTTGAAAGCCTCGGCAAACTCAAAATTGCCCAATTTGATCGTAGAAAAATATTTTCTAAAAAAATGTATCTTTTGTATCCAATACTTCGCAATTTTTCTCTTGGGAGGCCAGCAAGTCAGCACTGCATTCATATAATTGCCACATTTTTTCATCGCGACATCAATATCTTCACTCATATCCCCTTTAACCGAAATTATCGAAAAAATTAAAATCAAAGAGTTAAAAAGTTTCATTGCAGGCTGTTTTGTTAGTGAATAATGACCAGAATTGTGATTTGGTACCAGACAGAGTTTTCTTTATATATGTCGTAACAATTATTCACGCATATTGAAACTTGGTGGGAGACAAAGAGATCTTATCTGCTCCAAGCGGTAACATTTCGATAATCAGTAGCGGTCAAGGGGGCTGGAAGCTGGATCATTTGCTTTCGAAATCGACAAGACATTAAAAATTTATACGTGTAAAAGTATTAACTTAATACTATTAAGGGGGTGGTCACCGCAAATCAAGACAAAATGTTGAAAATTGATAGGCTTAATCATTATGAGCTGATTTTTCCTAGAAAATTGATAATTTTCTTTTTGATTGAACTAAAATCCATCAATGGTATTTTGAGAGGCTTCACTACTTTGGAAAGAACGATTCCAGAACGTTTAATTTTTTTTGAGAATTTTGATTTGGAGTTTTGCGGCTGAGTTTTCAATGCAGGAATTTAAAAAGAATTTTTCTGAAATTTCATTGAATTCTGAGTCACATTGACTGTAAATTTACACTTTAAAACGTAGAATTTTTTAATTTTTTGGGATTTTATAAAGGATGCTGGAGCCAATTCAAGCGACTCCGTAAAGAGAGCTGAAGCGCTTATTTTTTGCCAAATAAAAATTAAGCGACCTTGGTCTGTGACCGGTTATTTGCCAGACAATTAGCGGTTTAGCTCTACATACGGAGTCGCTAGAATATGCTCCAGCAATCTCTGTAAAATATCGGAAATTTGACCGAAAAAATTTCAAAAAAAAATCTACGTCTTAAAATAAAAAAAGTCATTACAAAAACGTCAAAAACATCGATACTCATTTTTGACTTTTTGGAATTACATATTTTTAATCGTCAATTTGAAGTCATCTGATACAATTGACGATCAAAAGACAAGTATTTTGATGTTATCTGATGCTAAATTTGTTTTAATAAGTTGTATAGAAAGGCGTTTATCCAGATCAATTAAATGTATCAGCGTGATTCGAACTCGAAACTCCTGGGTATGATACGTTAATATTTTACCACGGCTGTTATGCACTGAACCACTCGGTAAGCCAAAAATATTTATCAAATAACATGATCAAAAGTTGGAACAGTTCTGTTGAGTTTTTTAAATATAAAATCTGGCTTGATATGTGCAGTTGACAAATGCTTTAGCCGTTGCAAAAAATTATTCGAAAATATTACCTTAAGCACTACTAGTGCGCTAATTTGATTTGATTAAGTCTGAGACCAAAATCATTTTTATTTTTCCGCTTGAAAAAAATAGCTGAATCTGTTGAATCCATCAATCGGTGTGAATAAAACAGAGCGGGTGTTAAGAACGTTAATTTTCAAAATTTCTGACTGTTTGACTCCGCAATTATTATAAACGAGAATAAAGTCTTAAGGGCCTCTGTGCATTTTGACAGATTTGCACTTTTTCGTTTTTTTTTCTTCATAAGAAACTTTTTGACACTTCAAAATGTTTGGATAAACTATTTTTAAACAAAAGTTGACACTTTTGAGCTCATTTTGTTTAATCTGATTTTGTTCAAATCGATTATTTTTACTATAAATATCTTCTTTTGAAAAAACACTCAAAAAACGCGCGTTTGCTTCCATGGTGTCTAAATAACAGTACAATTAAGTATTTTTTTATTAATTTATTATAAGTCCTTAAATATGCTCTAGAAAACCAGCTCGGATTCATTTAATTTTATTTCATACAATTTCTATGTCGAAATCGAAAATTTAAATTTGTGAAAAAATACGGAAAAACCGAATTTCACCACATAGAAAGAAATATTTTTCTGCATGAGTTAAATAAAATAAATTTAAAACGGTAGATGAGTCGACTGATCAATTCGGCAAGTTTGAGTGTTATAAAATTTATTTAATTCCGGATGATGAGGGCTTTGGAGTATATCTGCCAATCCGTAGTTTTTTTTTAAAGTATGATTCAGAGTATGAACAAGAACAAAGAAACAAAACAAAGAAGCAAAACGAAGACATATTTGAATAAAGTGACAGTAGCCATTCCAAATATTTTCAGCTAAGGTTTTCATAAAAATATAAAAAATAATTTTTACTTAACGTTTCATTTCTTACAAGTTGTAATTTACAACATCTTCAAAAGTAGAGAATTAAATCTCAGAAAATGATAAGACTCGAAAAAATTCAAGTCTAGAATGTAAAAAAAGTTAACATATAAAGTAAATACAGTTTTAGGTCGTAAGTTTTTATTTTTTTCAACTGCCTATTTTGAATTTAGTTCGAAAACAATTTTCATCGCTTTAAACGTTCAAGCTGAGGCGTTAAGTTTTCATAAAACATGCCTCAGTGTGAATGCGTTCAAAGTAGTTTTTAAAATTACTGGTTTTCATAAAAATTAGTTTGAAAAATTTTGAACAAGAAATTAGCAAAATTTTCAAAATATTTCCAAATAGTTTCGACCGAAAATCCCAAAAAAATGTCAGATGATGTTTTAAATAGCACATAAAAAATATGTGGTCACCTTAGCGAAAAGTTGAAGTGGCTTTTTGAAGAGTTTTTTTCGTTGACTTGAATATATACTTTTAAAAAATTTTGACAAAAATAACGGTAATTTAATAATGTCCGGAACTTTTTTTAAGATTTTCTCATAATTTGTCAAATTCGAACAGTTTAATTCGAACTCAAAGTTTTCTTAAAAAGCAATAACTCGAAAATTCTGAAGTTACAAAAGTTGCCTGGAGTATGAAACATAACTTTGGTGGTATAGTGAGAAGAACATATAAATTCTGTAAAAAGTTTTTCATCCAGAGCCCATGTCCATATCTGTCAAAATGCACCCTTAAATTTGTAAGATAGCTTATTATCCTGAATCATTTTCATGATAAAAAATCTTTGATCGCCGAAAAAATTCGTGATCTATAAAATAAATTATAACAATTTCAAATTATTACGTCATTTTAAACGCCTATTCATTTTCATCTTTGAAGAAATAATTTAATTTTCTCCCCCCCCCATATTGCCGAAAGTGCCAATATTGCCGAAAGTGCCTTATATCGCAGGTTTTATTTAAATTTTTTTTGGCGATTTCGGGCCTTTCATCTGTAATAGGGGAAATGTACAATTGGAAATATAATTGAAAAAACGAGAGTCAATAAAAAAAAGAAGTCAATGCAACAACAAAATTTGTTTGAAATCAACGGAAAAAACTCTTCAAAATAGCCACTTTAACTTTTCGCGTAGGTGACCACATATTTTTTATTTGTCATTTGAAAAATCATATGATATTTTCTGGGGATTTTCGGTCGAAACTATTTGGAAATATATTGAAAATTTTCCTGATTTCTTGTTAAAAATTTTTCAAATTAAATTTTCTGGAATCCTTAGCTAAAATTCTTCGGAAAAGTTACTTTCACTATATTCAATTATGTCTTCGTTTTGTTTCTTTGCTTTTGTTTATACTCTGAATCGTATCTTTTGAAGCGAAACTTTGGTTTGGCAGAAGTCTATCGAAGCCCTCTTTTATCCAGAATTAAAAAAAATTTATCACACTCAAACTTGTCAAATTGGTGAACCGACCCATCCGCCGTTTGAAATTTATATTATTTAATACATGAGAAAAAATATAACTTTAGATGTGCCAAATTTTCGGTTTTTTCCGTTTTGTTTCATCAATTAAAATTTTCGATTTTAACGTAAAAATCGTATAAATCAAAATTTAATTAATTTTCAACGGTGGTCAGGATTATTTTTTAGAGCTCTTAATTTATAAAAAAGGGAAATTAATTTTACTGTAATTTAGTCACCTTCGATAGCAAACGCGCGTTTCTTGAGTGTTATTTCAAAAGACGATTTCTAAAGTAAAAATAATCGATCTGACAAAAATCAGATTTAACAAAGTGAGCTCAGAACTTTCAAGTTACGGTTTAAAAAGTTTTTACCACAATAATTGAAGTGACTAAAAGTTTCCCATCAAGCGAAAAAAAAATGAAAAAGTGCAAATCTGTCAAAATTCACCGACCCCCTTAAGTAGGAACGGAAAAATCGACCTACTCAGATTTCATTTATTTTTGGAGCACTTTAAGTTTTTGTGCTGAAATTGACCCAGAAAACATTTTCGAAAAAAGTAATGTCCCGTGACGGGATTCCCGTCTTCGAAAAATCAACATGTTTTGACAATTTTTGCCCAGCATTTGGCTTGAAATTATTCGTGAATTTCTTTCAAAAGTTCTAAGCCAAAAGAAAGGCAAATTTCAAGAATTGTTTTTGCGTTTTTAACATTTTTGCTAAGATATTTTTTGCATAATTTCCCAGAGCAAAAAAAGTTTTGCTGGCTTACTTAGGGTTAAGCATGTCATATTTTGCATGCGAACTTAGTTTTTTGCTCAGAACTGATTGACACTACTACTATGAGTAGATGAGATCCGATTTTTTAAGCGCCTACGTGCGTAACAAAAAAAGATTGTAAGCAAAAATGCGACATGCTGTATAAAATCTATATCCCTTTATCACTTTTTGGTTAGAATGCGTAGCCACTACTCCTTTTAACGTGTGATTTTAACGATGTGGCTACGCTTTCTAACCAAAAAGTGATAAAGGGATATGATACACTATGTCAAAATTTTCAATCTCAGTTTTTTACTGAGACTTAATTGACACCGTTTATTGGTCGATAAGAATTAAAATTTTTGGCGTACGTGAGCGAGAGCAAAAACTTAGATCGCAAGCTAAAATGTGACATGCTGTATTTATCGTCACCCAGCATGCAGTCAGCAAGCCCTATTCAAATATGGTAAATTCTCGGAGATGATTAACAAATATGATCTTTTTGAACCTTTATAATATGAGTCTTGTCGACTGGAGTTCACCGACGGCTTCCTGGGTTGATATATATTGAAAAATAACCATTTTTAAAATTAACTGAAAAAATTCGATTTCGATACGTCAATTACAATTGCGGCAAGTAAAATTGAGCTTGTCAATTTAAACTTTTCTCAGGATAGTCTGAGGTAGACCCGATAAAAATTTTTTGCCTTCGGTAGGTGGTCTTTGATATTATCTAGGAAATCATGAATAAACCTAATCTGTCCGAAAAAATTTTTCTAAATTTTATCAGGAAAGTGTTCAATAACTTATAATTGTTTTTGAAATTGTTTTCTTGAGGCTTGGTATTTTTGAAAAAATTCTATGATAATTTTACGTCAAAAATCCTGATATTATTGTTCGAAATTTTTTTGGGTCAATTTCAGCAAATAAACTAATGAAGCTCCAAAAATTATTAAAATCTGAGCTGGTCGATTTTGCCGTTCATACCTCAGTTAACAATCCATTTATCCGGCAAAGATTCTAGCGTCTTTTGTTTAATATTGTTTGAAATCATTCCTGGATGTAGAATTCCAATCCTGTAATCGCAAATTTTTTAAATTTCCTGCTGAAACTAAAGAATTTTTATTCGGGTTGTCAATCAAGTTTTTTTTATTATTGAAATTAACGGAATTAATTTTGATCAAATTTTTGTACTTCTTCTTTTAGAGCTTTCAGCTCTTTCAGAGCTTCCAAATCACGTTTTGTTTTGTTCCGGAGATCTTTAAGTATTTTAGAAAAATTAAGAGGGTTTGCGATCCCTCATGCGACTCTGATTTAATATATTCTTGGTATCATAAACAGTTTATTATACACTGAGAACTTAGAGCTTATAAAAAAACTTAAATAATTATTTGTAGATATATCCTCAATCTGACAAAAAAATACATCACAAATTGTTTTTGACTGTGACGCTATAAGTTACATCATCCCTTAAGATGACCTTTAAAGATGATCCTTTAAAGATGACCTTATCAAAATTGCAAAATCTCTCTTCCAAGACCCTATATTAATTGTAGCTTAAATTTGTACATAACCCGTAATGATTAAAACATCGAAAAAATTCGAAAATTTTTCTCGATTTAAGGCATTTGTCATATCAGAGTCCCATACCCCCTTAATGTCTGATAGAACAGCTTGCTTGTTCGATATTCTTCGTCCATTTTTATAAATTCTTTGGTTTCTTCTGAAGTGGTTTCGAACGCGATGACTATAAAGTCCACTACTGGTTCCAATGTTTGGAAATGCAGCAATAAGTCCGATTAGATAATAAAAAAATTTCATCTTTTTTTAATTCTTATTTTATTTTTTAGCGCTGATAATATCACTGTATGTAGATTTTCGAACACAGTATGCTTGTAAAGGTAAAAAGTACTGTGAACTTGTTATTGATCCTTAGTTTGGACTGCTCAAAGTAAATATTTCGGAAAATATTTTAACTCNAATAAAAATAATATATCATTTTTCATTTCTAAATTTTTTCAATTTTTTTTTTATTTTTTAAATATTATTGTATGATATTATCGAAAATGAGCGAAAAACTTTTTGTTTTACGACTAATTTTGACCTCGTCACTGCAAAATGTAAAAAATGTTGATAACGTGAAATCAGTTCTGCCTTCATTTATTGAAGTAAATATCGTTTTGGAGAGATTTTTTTTGCTTTTTTTGATTAATGTTGATATTATGTTTCATATAATATGATGAATCATATCCCTTCATCACACTTTGGTTAGAATGCGTAGCCACAAGGTTAAAATGACACGTGAAAAAGTGCAGTGGCTACGCATTCTAACCAAAGTGTGATGAAGGGATAATATAACTATAATTGTTTAACAAAACTTTGCCAAAAATATTAAAATGTAGAGAAAATAACTTTTGAACGGCTCGTCGTATAAAATTTTGATTTTAATAAATTTAAATTCTCCGAAGGACTTATTTCTACGATGTTTTGACATTTGAACATATTTACAGCAAAATAATTAATACAGATGCTAGTGTTCCCTTAAGGGTATGGTGGTTCCTACATTTTCTGCAGTTATTATGTCCAAAAAATGCACCAAATCAGTCGTTGATGTTTTCAAAGCACAAAACAACCCAAATAAGAACAAAAAAAAATCGAAATATTTGCGTTTTTTCGATTTTTTTCTAAGTATTTTTCTCAAAATTATGTTCAAAAATAACGTTTGTGTCAATTTGACCACTAAAACTTCAAAATATCGGGTTGACGTAAGCCAACTTTCTCTTCAATGTTTCCTCAGCTTTCTTTTGAGCCTACTTTCGAAAAAATCGAAACACTTTTTTTTCGGAAATTTTTTCACGTGACCTTTAAAAATTCATATTTTTTGTTTTGGGTAGAAATTTGACAAAAACGCCCCATTGAAAGTTTCTGTTTGTTTAGAGCTAGCTTTTGCANAAATAATTAAATAATCCGGCCTTCTGATTGGTTCAGAAGTCAATCTTCAAGAAAACTCGTAGATTTATACGAAAAATGCCGTAAACTCTTCGCAATGCTTACCAATTTGATAATAAATCAAAATTAGATGTTATTGCCAATAAATTTCTCAAGATAACATGCATTTTAATATATGACTCATCCATATAGATATTTATATATATAGATTTAATTAAGCAGATATCAAATTTGAAATCAAAAGCCGAAAGGCATTTTTATCACCGAATTCCGCCAAACCTCGCTAGCAGGGAGTTTGAGACCTCTAGTTTTATATAAAACATAAGAGAGAATTTTTTGAATTGTCATTTCTGGTCCAATAGCCAGCATTATGACTCATACTCTTTAAAAAGGAAAATTTTCCCGCGATACAAAATAAAATAATTTTAGAAGCAGATGAACAATTCCATAATTTGGAAGCCTCAATTACAAAGCATATTGTAGAGCATAAATCAAACACTTATTTGGAATTTATGCATATACATCCCGTGTGATATAAGCGTTACAAATTTTATTTTGAGGGTTATCTACTGTATTTTCTGTGAAAATTTTTCATCTTTCGAATTAAAGTTAGACATTTTTGTACTGCAGCCAAAGCCAAACAATTGGGTTGATCCTATTTGTATTTAAGGAGGAGATAGGTTTTTAAGATTTGGTCTTTAAGGCCCTCTAGCGGTTAAACTTGTAATCAAAAAATCTTAGACCAAGCTCATTGTCATTTTTTTGGCCAATTTAGTATAGTCTCAACTTTTAAGCGAAATCTATTTGCGACGACTACCGCCTTAAGGGGGTAGCAGCGATGTGGATAATTGAAGTCAATTTAACTTACGAAAATAATTAGTTGGTTAATTTTTTTGTGCTCATTATCGTTAGTTGAACCAGAATAAATGTGTATCAGCTCAATAAAATTATTTTGTTATCGACTTTAGGAAAGATTTGAGTTCGAACTTTTATTTTCGAATTTGTAAAATTTTCAAAAAAATCAAAGCATTGAGAAAATTTAACGCATTTTCTGTTCAAAATTTTTCTAATTTTGTTTTTAAATACTGTGAAAAAAAGATAAAAAAATGCAATTTTAACTTTTTTTCATGCATGTCTACATATTTTTTGACCGCTGTTTGAAAAATAATTAAATGTTTATTAGTCATTTTTCGTCAACTTTTATAGAAATATTATGAAAATTTTCTGCAAATCAAGTCCAAAAATTTTTATCAGTAGTCTTTTAAAATTTCTATGAAAATCAGGCCAAATGAATTTTGAAACGTTCTGGTATCTATTTGGTTTCCGTATTACAACCGATGGAAGGGTCAAGCGAATATCGTTTCTGAACTACTAATGAAATTTACAACATTTGCTTGTGACAACGGTTTGTGCCATTTGGCACGCAATTTAATAAATTTTATTTTTTCAAAAAAATCTCAATAAAATTTCGAGTGTTAAAGGCGTGTTTTCTTTTGAAAGTCAGGCGATTTTAAAATATTTAAAGGCAATTGAAGGTCAATTTTTATTCCTTTAAAGCTGTTTTTCTCTATTTTTCATGAAAAAAACTTTCATATTCAAAACATTTTTTCATGGGGATAATGATTCACCCACTTATAAGCGCATAACACCCAAAAGGGTCTGAAATTTACAAATATCGTCTTCAAAAAAAATTCTTACATCGGGTTAAGTTGGAAATGGAGTACCAATGAAAAATAGTTTTTAATATTTTCACAAATACCTAGTTATGTTGAGAATTCAAAAATATAAACGTCTGCAAGAATGAACATTTTTATTGAAGATTTAAAGACGAAAAATGGTAGGTTATATTTAATATATGTATTACCCGCCCTTAGAGTACAAATCCTAAATATTTGAATAATACAAACAACGCAAGATATTAGCACCCAATCAAAACCCTTGATTAGGCTTGAATAGGCCGATTTCATTGATCAGATTAAGAAAGGATCAATCAATGAAATGCTCAGATTTCGCATTTTTCAAATATTTTAAGAAATCATGAATAAAACTGATCTGTCAAAAAAAATTTAGAAATTTTACCAGGAAAGTGTTCAATGACAAATAACTGTTTTCGAAATTGATTTCTTGAAGCTTGGTATCTTGGACAGAATTCAATAACAAGTTTAAGTCGTAAATGCTGATATTATTCTTCGAAATTTATTCTGAGTCAATTTCAGCAAAGATATTTATGAAACTCCGAAAATTATTTAAATCTGAGCTGGTCGATTTTGCCGTTCCTACCTTAGTTAACAATTCATTTTTCGGGCAAAGATTCTAGCGTCTTTTGTTTAATATTTTTTGAAATCAGTCTCAGATGTCGAATCACAATTCTGTACTCGCAAAATTTTCAAATTCCCTACTGAAACTAAAGAATTTGTAATCAGGTTGTCAATCAAGTTTTTTTATTATTTCAATAAACGGAATCAATTTTGACCAAATTTTTGTACTTCTTCTTTCAGATCTTCCAAGTCACGTTTTGCTTTGTTCCGGAGACCTTTCAGTATTTGAAAAAGATTAAGGGGGTTTGCGATCCCGCATGCAACTCTGATGTAACATTTTCTTTGTAAAATATACAGTTTATTATATCCCCTATTCACACGTTTGTGAACATCCCGGCCCTACTACTTTAAAACACACTACGTTTTCTAATCAGGGACGGGATATTCACAAAAGTGTGAATAGGGGATATAATAAGAACTAAGAGCTTATGAAAAAACCGAAACTCCTTATTTGTGGATATTTCCTTAATTTGACAAAAAAAGTACATCACATATTTTGAATCCCGGGAGAGTGGCCCTTTTCAGTAAATCAAACCAAGATTTTACCTTGATATATTAAAAAGCTACTCTACCTTGATTTAAGATATTGTTTTTATGTATGAAGCCAAAAATAACAGCATCGTTAAAAGACCACCTTTAAAAATTGCAAATCTATCTCCTTCAAGACCCTTTGTCCACTACAGCTTAAATATCTCCTCCGAGGATAAATTTGCAAAACCGCTCAAAGAGTCGCTGGTTTTATGAGGCATTCGGGGCTTTGAAAATGGTCCAAATTGATTTGGGATGATAACCAAGTGTACTACCGACCAAATTATCAAAAAAAATTTTTCGAAATTTTCGTGTTCTTTCGATTTTTTTCTAAGTATTTTTTTCAAAATGAAGTTCAAAAATAACGTTTGCTTTAATTTAACCACCAAAACTTGAAAATTTCACCTTGACGTAAGCCAACTTTCTGATCAGTGTTTTCGTGGCTTTCTTTTGATACTACTTTCGGAAAAATCGAAGCATATTTTTTTCGGAAATTTTTTGACGTGAAGTTCAAAAATTTATATTTTGAGTTTGGGGTCGAACTTTGAAAAAAAAACTTCCAGAAAAGTTTTTATTTGTTCTGTGCTAGTGTTTGCTGGAATTTGAATGAATTCCCATATATAACCTAGGAGGAGATAGATTTTTGGTGTAAAAAATGTTAAAAATCGCAAAAAATCGGTAGTTTTCTTCGATTTCTAGAAAAACTGAAGTGATTTTTGAAAAAACGCTTCCAGAGGACATAAGTTTATAAGTCATACGGGATATGTTATAATTTGAGCTGCTTTCTAAATAAACTCTGGGAGGAGATAGATTTTGAAATTTGGACGGGGGACACCTTGTACTGGTCACGTATCTCAGAGTGTATCGGAACAAAAAGTCATTGACCAATGGTTTGACAAGATTAAGGGTAGATCTACAACATGGCTAATCTTAATTGTCCCATATGGAACTATATTTTCTCTCGAAAAGTCAATTCCAGCGACCAGTACCCCCGCTATTTAAATTCTCAGAAATTTCCAAAATTCGAAAAAAATATTTTTCAAATCGCGATAAAAATACTTTTTTCACGACAAATGAAACTGAAAAGACTTCTTATCAACTTATTTTTGTCCATATTTTCAGAAAAAAGCATTTTAAAGATAATCTAGAAAATTTCATGTCCGAGTCTCTAAATGCGACTAGTCCTCCCTTAAGCCATTAAGTCAAGAATCCGAAGTATTAATTTTTCAATGTCACATGAAAAAAATCTACAAATAATGTGCTTTTATTTTTTGAAAGTAGGCCCAGAAGAAAGCCAGGGCAACTTTGATCGGAAAGTTTGCTTTCATCAAGGCGGTATTTTGAAGTTCAAGTGGTCAAAGTGAACCGAATGCTGTTTTTGAATTTTATTGAAAAAGAAATACTTATAAAAAATCCAAAAAAATCGAAAATTTTATCTGGACTTTTTGGTTGGTAAAACACTTTGTCACCACCCAAGTTCATTTCGCGCAATTTCAGTGGCTCTAAGGCATTTATTAAATCAGAGTCCCATACCCCCTTAATGTCAGATAAAACATCTTGCTTGTTCGAAATTCTTCGTTTATTTTGGAAAATTCTTGGGTTTCCTCTGAATTGGTTTCGCACGCGATGACTATAAAGTCCACTACTTGTTCCAATGCTTGGAAATGCAGCAATAAGTCCGATTAGATAATAGAAAAATTTCATCTTTTTTAATTATTTTTATTTTTTAGTGCTTATGATATCACTAAAAGTAGATTTTGGCACACAGTGTGCTTTTAAACGTTAAAAGTATTGTGAACTTGTTATTGATCCTTAATTTGAAAATTGCCAACCAGCATTATGCTTAAAGTAAATATTTTTGAAGATACTTCGACTCTCTCTGGATTTTCCCATCAAAGTGTCGCTCGCACTTTTCTTGACAGTTTCGTCAAATTTTGAAGACTTATTTATCATTTTTTTTTTATTAAATTTTCAAATTTTTCAATATCATTGTATGGTGTCATCAAAAATATATAGAAATTCTCTTTTACGACTTATTTCGACCTCATCACTGCAAATGTGAAGAATGTTTTTTAAAAGTTGATAACGTTTAATCTGTACCGCCTTCATTTTTTATAAAAAGTATTCTATTGGGAAAATTTTTCTATATTGTTTATTTTAAAAAAATCACTTGTGAAAAAATAAAACTTCGGATAGCAACTGCTTTAGCGTGTCCGAGGCCAATTAAACTGTGATTTCTTTTTTGTCGTAATGACACAAAATAACCACCAAACGATATATAATTTCATAACGAAGAAACAATTTCATTATAGCATGTGAAAATTTTGGCCACTTGGTGGCAAAATTCGAGTTTTAAATGATTTTTGCGCTCTAGCGCCGAATCCTGTCACTTTTCAATATGTTCAAAATATAGTTCAAACAAATCTCCACAGATTAAGTTTAATGAGTAAAAAAAAGACTGCGAAAAGTTTGGAAAATCATGTTTGAAAATAAAAAAAATAAATATTCTAAGGATTTCATTTTGTTTGCTCTCTAGCGTCCGGAGTTTAATAAAATCATTATTTATTTAATATTGGATTTTAAGCTTGAACAATTTCACATTTTTGTTGCCTTGGAATTTGCACGACCTCGGACACGCTGAACTGCTTAACAAACAAACTAGTATGGTAAAATTTGTCAGATACTTGCCTAAAAACGCGTTTCCTCAGAATGTTGATATCATGTTTCGTATGAAAACTATAAATTACATTTGAAAATTTGGCAAACATTTTAAAATGTAGGAAAAAATAATTTTTAAACGGCTCGTCGTCTAAAATTTTGATGTCAATAAATTAAAAGTTTCCGAAGGAGTTATTTCTACGATGTTCGATGTTTGAAAATATTTAAAGCAAAATATTGACAGTTGAGGGGGTAGTTTCTCCTGAAGAAGTTGGGTGGAAATCTAATATAATAATAAAATGGCCTCACAAACGATCGGTGGTGGTCTAGCGGTTTTGTGACAAAAAGTCTCCCGCTCAAGATCGTTTAAATTTTGGTCGTTCTCATTTGAACAAGCATCTTAGTTTATTCTCGATTTCTGTTGAAATTAACCTTAATCCTCTCACACACAAAACGTCATTTGAAGACGCTACTTTTGGCGCTTTTAATGGGAAAAGTAAGAATTTTTGCAATTTTATTATTTTTTCGTCCTTGAGATTAAGGATAGACTTGAATTTTTATGATATTTGATTAACATTTTGACTTAATTAACCCCGTGGAATAGTGAAATTTGCAAAGTGACCTTCAACCTACGCTTGTGTCTCTGTGAGAAAGTGAGAGACGCTAGCACAAAAATCAAGAATGGAGGAGATTAAAAATTAAATTTTTAAAATCGTGACTTCCTCAAAAATAACCTGAAATTTTCAGTCTTCAATTCAGGTCTTTCTTGTAGAATACCTAGAAATGGCATTTTTAGCATGATTCGCGGAAAATCGCATAAAAAGTGCGCGAAATCGACAGTTTTGAACATAAAAATGATAATTAAACAGAAAAAAATTCACCAAAAGATACCTTGTTACAATTTGCTTGAAAATATATGAGCAACTATGGTCTGGCTTTAAAAACATGAGATTATAAAAAAAAACAAAGTTTTAAAGAGTGGGTAAATCATTCTGCACATTGAAAAATTCCTGGATATAAAATTTTTCATTCCATGAAAAATAATTAAAATGACGAAAAATAGCTTTATAGGAAAAAAATTGACCTTCGTTTGCGTTTATTATTTATCATTTATGTTTTGACTATTAAAAGAGATGACGCCTAGAACACTCAAAATTTTATTGAAACGTTATTTACGGAAATAAAATTTTAAAAAACTTAGTGTCAAATGGCACAGACCGTTGTTCTCAACAAGTTTGTTAATTTCATCAATAGTTAAGAAATGATATTTGGTTGATCCTTATATCGGTTGACATACGAGAACCAAATATAAACTAAAAAATTAAAATCACTTATTAAAAATGTGGATTCAATTTTCGCAAAATTTTCGTTGGTAAATGAAGAAAGTTTAACATAATTTATATTACAAAACTCAAATCCTGCAGGCAGTTTTGTCTCATTTTTTTGAAAAAACATGTTTGTTTCGTTTTTTTCTTGTTACGAATTTCTAAACCGCTAAAACCACTGTTTTTGCGTCAAAATTCCGAATTTCTTCAAACACAAACATTTCCTCGGAATTTGTAATTTCTTCATCGGCATCATGGGCTGTATTTGGAAATCTGTCGGATTCTTCAGCGTATGAAATCTGTTCAGATAGCGAATTGATACGAAATATTTTTTTAAATATTGTGAGTTTGAACTTGATTTCAAAATATCGAGACCAGCATTTTTCTAGAAGCAATACATTTTCGAATGAGACAAGAGTTGAGTCGATTCGCTTTTTGTTGAATTCCAGTATTCAAATTTGAGTCACCTTTTTCATTTTTGATCACTCGGTGAATCGAACCCAGGCCAATTTTTCTTTGGAAATTTTTCTTCAAAAACTTTCTGAGAAATTCGAAGGGATGTTTTCGGATTTTTCTCTCAGGAACTGTTTATTTGATGTTTCTCTGTAAAATGGAGTCAAGAATGTATTGGTAGTTTTTATCACTCTTTTATATGCTTAATGAGTATTAATGAATTTTTATCGTAAGGCTTTTTGAAATATAATCTAGTGCCATATCTAGAATTCAAAAAATGTAATAATATGTCACAAACGCTTAAGGGAGTGGGTGTCGCAAATTTGAGCCTCTTCCGAGGCCATTCCCGCCAAATAGCAAAGGTGATATTACAAAACTTGTTACTACAGAACCAACTTCGCGTAATTTTGAATTTAACAGTAATCTGATACAATCCCACCTACGCCGACACTACGCTTTTAAAAAGCTTCTTAAAGACACGCAGTTCGTACTAGTCCTTCATTTTCATCATTTTTATTATTTTTTTGTGTCAGGCTCCAAAGAAGCCTACAAATAATGCAAAATTGCTTTTGTTTCAAATTTTTGCTTCGGCGGCCAAAACAGCCAAAAAACGAAAACAAAAATTATTGATTTATTTATATTTAAATTGAAAGTGCGCTCATTTGTTTTCTTTTGACGCTACCAAGTTTAAAATTGCACACAAAATCTTAAAAGTGTTTGTATTTACAGAAAAAATTTATTGAGCATTTTTTCTGGTTTTAAATTTGTCAAAAATAGCTCAAAATGAAAGTTGACATGGCCCCCAAGAGACGCAAAAGCAAAATTTCGAAAAGACTCTTAGTTTATTTCAAACAAGTCTTCTGCTTTCAGATGCAGTATGAGTCGAAACTGTATCTCTCAAACTGGTGAAGGAGATAGTTGTTCGCCTAGCTCCCCAAAACTGACCATTTCAAACAATTTGGCTAAAAATGAACAATTGACATGGCCCCCAGAGACGCACAAGCAAAATTTCGTGAAAAAAACTCTCTAGTTTATGTCAACAAGTCTCTGCTTTCAGATGTGGGGCGGTTGAGTCGAAACTATATCTCTCAAATGGTGGAGGAGATAGTTTTGCCTGAGCCTCCCAAAACTGATCATTTCAAATTTAATTTTTGGTTTTTCGCGTTTTTGTCCGCTGAAAGCAAAATGTTATAAACAAAAGCGGCTTTTGTCATATATCATAGGCTTTCCGGGATACCAACACAAAAAAATAATAAAAAATGATGAAATATTGAAAGAGTAGCGCACTAACTGCGTGTCTTTTAGAGGTGTCGTGGCATAGGTGGGATTGTATCAGATTACTGTTAGTTTCAAATCTACCCGCGAAGGGTTGGTTCTGTAGTTACAAATGTTTTTTGGGAATATCACCTTGCTAAGTTTGGCGGGAAACTGACTTTGGGAAGAGGCTCAAATTTGCGACACTCACTCCCTTAAAGTCTTAATATGCTAACAAACGCCATAATAATTTGCACCAATTTTTGGAAAACCAAAAAAAACTGAGATTTCGCCTTCTTGGAACCTTTAAAAATATATGCTGTTCATTATATAGTTCAGTTCAAAAACACATTTTTTACTGTTCCAGTTAGAGACAAATAGACCGACCCTAAAAAAGCGCTCCAGTTAAAGAAAGTGTTCCAGTTAGGGGTGTTCAAGTTAGAGGTGGTGGACTGTACCAATTAAAAAGTGATTATAATGTGAGTTATGTTTTTTTCACCGATTTAAAAAAAATAGAAAAAACTTTGGACGTAATATGCAAAATATACGAAAAATTGGCAAAATGTTTCGAATCTTTTCGAAATTTTTACGAATTAAAAATGAAAATTCAAACTCGAATCTTTCCTAAAGTAGATGTAAAATTTATTGAATCAGCTAGAACATATCCATTCTGGTTGAACTAACGATAATAAGCAAAAAAAATTACGCATTATTTTTATAAGTTATATTGACTCTAGTTTTACGAGCTTATGGACACATAAATCGAAAATTCCCAGGAAGTAATTTGTACTAAAATGATGATTTTTATCAAAAAAAAATCGACCAGTTCCAACGGAAAACAGATATCATAATCATAAAACCAAATAATTCGCGAAGTTCGATATAAGTTTATCCGTGACCTACGCATTTTTTACAGCAAAAAATGTGCATTTCAGAAAATCGATTAAAAATGTCAACTCTATTTTTTTAATAATTGATCAAAAACAATCCAGATTGTTGCCTGCGAGACTTTCACAATAATATTGTGAAACCTGCTGTTTGATCGATGATAACGAATAATATTGATATTTCGTAGTCTATGTTTTTTGTGGTCAACTATTGACGTCAATAGCACAGTTTGCTTTAAATTCCAGTCTAGAATCCAGAATTCGAAATTAAAGATTACTGTTCAAATAAACAGCACATTTGAAAATCATTTGTTCAAAATCAAAGTTAATCACAATTTAGTTTTATCTTATCAAACTTATAGGTACGACGCATTTTACCCCTAAGGAGGTTCTCATCATGAAAAATTGCGTTTTATGGTTTTTGAGGGCAAATATTTGGAAAACTAAACATTGTGAAACCTAAATGTGAAACCAAGTTGATACTTAAAACAAAAATCTCACAACAAAAATTATAATTAAGGATCAGTGATTGCTCCACCAATCAGGAACGAGCTTCAAAGTAGTGTCATTTTTCGTAGCAAAAAGCCTATTCCTCGGTGAGCTTTTGGGGTAGAAAAATTATTTTCAGATTTTATGAACCACAAGAGACGCACGCAGGTCTAATTCTATCGTTTTCAATTAGTCAAAATAAAAAGCTCTAGAAAAGACAAAAAATGATTTTTTGAGCTGATTTTAAGAGGCTAGCGCAAAAGCCCTTTTCTCCCTGAATTTTTGAGTGACAATTTTGAAACATATTTATTAATGAATAGCTCATGACCTCGCAAAGGACTGTAACTATCGAAACCCACATATGAACATTTTCATGTTATTTTTTTTCGAAACTTTACTGGTCTCAAAATCAATAAATTTTGGCTAAACTGGTTATTTCCCAGAAAAATTCTTCAAAATTCCGAAAAAAGTACTTTCTTGGCAGAGTAGAGGGATTTAAATACTACCTAATAAATTGAAGTTGTCAATATTTTCAGAAAAAAATCATAAGAATAAAATTGAAAATTTTTTTTGTTTGAGCCTCAGTTCATGACGGGTACTCCCTGAAAATGAGGCATTTGGGTCACAGACTCTCGATCACTGTTTATGGGACAAAATATGTTCAAGCAAAAAGTCAGGTCAGTTACCTCGTTTCGGGACTTATCCTAGCATTTTACTCAGTTGACTGAATCGAATAAATTTTCAAAATATGAAAAGTTTAAAATAACAATTGCTTATTTTAGAACATAGAAAAAGTTTTTCGAAAAAGTTGATCGTTTAACTTCAAAATGGTCATGGCGTGACAATTTTTTTGGTTAAGTTTTGATCGTATTTGATGATTGTTATCGATACATAATATGTATTAATTTTACAAAAAAAAAACGAAGAAAGCGCTTGGCATTTTTCTGTGTGCGAGCAAATATAACCAAAAAACTTTGCTTGCGATCACAGAAAATAACGTTGTGCACGTGAGGAATAATAACGAAAACAACTCTCAAGTTTACATTTTTGTTTATTTTTATTTTATGTATAATTCATTTAATGTATATCCCCTATTCACACTATCGCGGGACTATCCCGGCTATTAGTTCTAACAAAAAAATTCGTTTGCTAATCAGGGCTGGATATTCTACCATAGTTGACTAGGGGATATCGATTCAAATGCCAAAATCAAGAATTTTAAAAAATTAAAAAATAATGAGGGCTACGATGAATTTCTACCAGTTGGTATTTTTGTAGTCAAAATTATGATTCAGATTCCGAATTTCAGTATATGAACATGAGCGCTTACCGAACGAGAGTCAAACAAGGTAAAGTAATCATTCTCAATTTTCAAATCAAATTTATAAAAATTTGTGTCTCAAATTTCGACCAAAAAATGACTAAAGCTTTAATTTTCTCAGAACAAATTGTATTATTAATTACACAAAAAGGTTTTCCAATGAGAGGTTTGAAAATATATTCGCATCTATTGAAAAGAGTCAGAAATAAATTTGAACAAATTGAAGAAAATTTTCAATTTGGTTTTCCGAATTTTTCCGAAAAAAATATAGACGATTTTGCAAGAATTCTTTAATTTCTTTTTCGAAAAGTGGGTATCTCAGAATTTTTAATTCATATTACCCATGAATCATGTGCCATGATTGTGTTGAAATGTACAATAATGAACAGAAAAAAAATAAAAAGGAAAATAGAAGTAAGGATCCCATCCTAAATTTTATACTGGTCATGGTTATTCGAAGTTGGTCTCTTTTTTCTCCATCGAAAGAGAAATCTCATATCATGTTTTTTCAAAAATCTCATAACTCGTGATAAATATAAAATTTAACCGCTCAAAATTTAACCGCTCAAGACTCAAGTGGCGTCGAGACTTGAGGTGATTCGGCAACATGCTTGTTAACAATATGCTTGAAATCTGGCCTTAAATCACTTCAAGTCACGCAAAAATCAATTGATGTCTCAGTTCTACTTAAAGCTCACGCGGTAGGCGAGGAAAACGTTTTCACAATTGAGAGAAGGCACTTTTGATTACGCCTAAAATGTCAGTCTTTTCAAACTGAACATTCTTTTGGCTAAAAATTAATGATGATGTGGCACCAAAAATGATGATATTCGAAAAATCGAACTTTTTTGAGTGGGTCATTTGAGACCGCCAAAAAAGAAAATCACCAGATTTATGAACAAGGTATTATAAATTACGGATCTTGGAGGACCAAAGGTTGTGGGGGTTTAAATTGATTTTCGTGGTTTGAAAATTTTGGTTTGTGGTTCTAGTTGAATCTCGTTCTAGTTTTAAAATTAACTAGACAATTATTGTTTGGCAATCTACAATATTTTAGATACATATTTCTAGCGACAAATTCACATAAATGACTTGATCATGGCGAGATTTTGTCAATATCAACCTGAACATTTAGATTATTAAGACCACAGTGTGCGTCCTTCAATGAACTGAATTCATTTATTCTTAGTAAGCTTCTTTTGGCATAATGGTAAAAATTGATTCGGGATATGTCTCAATTCTTTGAATAATGACATAATGGATAATTAACTCAGATTCTGTGATTGTTTGGGATTTTATATTATGCTGCAAAAAAACAAAAAAAACTTTAAAATGTCAAAAAATTCTTAATCATTAAAAATATTCTAGCAAACGATGAAATATAATTTCCTACATAAACAAAACTTATCTTTATGTTTCAGAATTTTTTGATACTTTCTAGAATTATTTTTTAATTTTAAATCAACGATTTAAATTAAACAAGTGAGTTCAAGAAGTTCCTTGTTCGCTTTTCGGATAAATGATTTGATAAGGATTTTGATAATTCTTTTGAAATGATTTTTTGAAAATAAATTACAATATCTTACATTAATTTATCATTTCAAAATTTGAAAAATCATTAAAATCAGGTTTTAATCCAAAAACAATTATAGCGGCGGTGCCTCATTTTTATCTGTTTTAAGAAATTATTGCGAAACAAATGATGTGACATCATTGATGTCTGAAAAGACTAAACCGTCAACTCCGCGAGAAAAGTTGTCAAAAAACAAATTCGAAATTATGACCTGAAAATATTTCCTTATCTGGAACACAATTTGTGTCCTTCAAAAAACTCCATTAATTTATTCTTAGCAGGCATTTTTTTTGACATAAATTTATTAAATGACTCGGAATTATGTCACAATTCGTTGATGACATAATGGGTTTTTTGCTGACTCCTTTCTATTCATGATCGAGAACCATAACTTTTGCTAGGAAATGAAACCATAAAATGGGTTTAACTGGCTTGAAATCAATTCAGCTCACTAGACTGTCACCTTACTCAACAAAACGGTAACAAAGAGGTGAAAAATAAATTCTAGGCTGTCAAAATTAAAGTAAAAAAAAATAATTTCGTCTGAATATTATTATCATTGATGTGTTTGTAATCTGCAAAGGGCTCTCGATCATAAAATCGCAAAAATTTTAAGCAAATAAGTATAACTGTTATTTTTGCAGCAGTTGTTAAACCGTATAAACTTTATAGTATACATTTTATAATATTAAGAAACCGCAAAACGTTTTTTAACTATGTTTAAATTGTAGCCCGTAAAAAATATAACTATATTATAGAAAAACGTCAAAATCGCTTAAATCTAAAAACAAGTTTTTTAATTGCCTATCACTTGGCTTAAAAATTTTTATAAATTTCATGGCAAATAATAGATACTTCAAAAACGGAGAGTTTTGAGTTTAAAACCGGGTGCTATGCTTTTTTGCTTTTTAAGGCGTCAAATTTGTTGACTTATTATAAATAAATTGAAAATATTAAATAGAAACGTCGATGTCGAATTTCATGGCATGTCAGAGTGGTAGTATTTGGACGTTCCTTGTACCGTTGTTTCGAAAAATGGTCAATTTTATAAATACTCTCTGCCACGTCTTGTCTTTTGATTCAAACTAGAAATGAAACCTTTGTAAGATATTCGAAGGTTTTTTCGAGTGATTATTGTTTTTGAAATCTAAAGAAAAACTACAATTTGTGACCTTCTTTATTTTAAAGTTCAGAAAAAAAGGAAAAAAATTTTTATTTCGAGTTTGTATTCAAAAAACTTATATAAAACTGCTGGCTGTATTAAAGTTACGTTATACGGACGAAAGCCTTATATGGATCGCCGGCTCAATATCACTGAAATAAACCTACGCAATTTAACGATTTTTAGTGAAATTATTGCCAGAAATTGGGCGTTTGAGGTTTTTATTACAAATTACTTTGAGTTTTCATTTGATTAAGTTTGGTGAAGTACCAATTGAAAATAATTCAAATTATGACGTCATTTTGAATGTCCACGTGTTTTCATTTTTGTAGTAAAAATTGATGTCTGTCATCATATGAGCCAAAATTTTGCCCAAACTGCACAATTTGGGACAAAGTTTTTCGGCCGAATTTTTGTGCCACCCATTCTTGTACCATTAATCGAGCAAAAAATTAACATTATTACGCATAGGACGATGATCGTTTGACAATCTGATTTTTAAGATACAATTTTCATTGATCCATTCCACAATAATGAGATCTTGGCATTATTTTGCTAATTAGGACCTGATTTTAGATAATTATGGACACAATCAGCGTCCTTCAATTAACTCCATTAATTTTTACTTAGTGGACTTTTTTGACATGATGTTGTGAAATAATTAGGAATAATGACGTGATTCGTTAAATAATGAAATATTGAATATAATGCTCAGTTATTTTTATACTTGATTCAGAGACTGGGACACAATTATTTTAATTTAAAAATCATTTTCGGAAAAAAAGTTAAACAGTTGAAATTTTCACAAAACACCTTTTTTTACAAAACTGTTTTCGGTCTAAAATTTGTTCCGCACAAACAATATATTTTTAACAATAATTTTCAACAGGAAAAGTTTTTATCAGAAATGATTGTAAGAAAATAAGTTTAAAGAATCAAAAAAAAATTTTGAATTTGTTTCTTTCAAATGTAAGAATGCTCTATTTGTTAGAAAAATAGTTTTTTTTTGCATAATTCTAAGGTTTAAAGACACTGTCCTTGTAACTTTCATTTATCAAAGAAAAAATTATCTTTCTTTCAATTATTTAAAATAGTCATAGGGGTTAACCACATTAATTCTTTTTAAGTACAGGGGGGCAATAAGGTCAAAAGTTTTTCGCCTCAAAATTACGGCGATATTGGCACATTCAACGATATGGAAACAAAAATATTTTTTCCGTTAAAAAAAAACGCGTGGACGTTCGAAATGACATCAAATGTCAAGCATTTTTCTTTGATTTTATGAGGAGTTTCCCACTAGGTTCAAATGAAATTATTCACCAAAATGCGTAGAATTTAATACTTAACCAATTGCAATAAAAGTTGAAAAGAGTAAATTTTGAAAAGTCAATCGTGATAGTTACGTCAATCATGACGCGCACAAAGTAATTTGTAATATAACTTAAATAAAATTCGGCGATTTCCGCGATTTTGACACATTCGGCGATATTGGCACTGAAAGTATTTTAGCTTAGGTGTAGCTGATGTTATATTATTCTATGCAATTTTCACATATCAATTAAACTAGCTTGAAAATTTAACTTGATTATTAAAAGTTTTGATTATTAAACTATAATATATAAAAAAGATAAATTTCGGTAACTTATTAACTTTCTCGAGTTTGTTTATTTAGCTCGGCCAAGCTTGCGGGCTCGAAAAAAAGTCGGACGTTTTGCTCTGCTCCCGGTTTTTTCCAGCGATTTTGGCAAATTCGGCGATATCGGCACCCCACTGTATACTTTTTTTGACATGATGTTAAACAATGATAATTAATTAAACAATGATGATTAATTATTGTGTAATTCTTCAAATAATGACTATCTGATTATGAGATATTTTATAATTTGATCAGTCCTTTTTTATTCATGATTCATAAAACAGGACGCAATAATTTTTCAATATAATCAAATTTTCCTGGCTGTCGCGGTAAATTTTGTCCAGATTCGAAAGTCCTGAAAAATTAAGACCTGAAAGACGTTGGTTTCAAGTAATTTTGATCCCGAACATATAAGAAAGTGTCAATTTTTGGTCAAAACCTGGACAGGTAGTTTTGAGCGATTTCTGGTATGATTTATATTAACTTTTAATTCGCCTTGAAAACGCGATTTAAACCAAAAGTTTGATCGAACCTTATCGTTAAATTCATTGAAGGGAAGGAATTTATGGGGTTTTGGGTGTCAAAAATGTTTTAAATAAAGAAAAAAGAGAGTAGAGCTCTCCTTATCTTATTTCCAGGAGAGATAATTTTTATGCACCTTATTAAGCCCGCCTACGTAAAATGTTGATTTTTGGCATTTAAAAACGTTTTTTCGGGTTGAAATATTGAGTTTTGGAATTTGGTCTGACGATATTAAATTCATAAAATCCCTCAATTAACCCATATTTCTGATCTTTAAAAAATTTCACGGTGGTCGACAATTTGCTGTAACACCCTAGGAGAGAAACTAAGGGCTTTTTAGAACGGTTTTTTGAAATATTACGAATTAACAAACAGAAATTTCTTTCATATACCGTATATGGAAGTAAAATATAACAAAGTAAAGCCGGCAAAGTTCAAATAAAATTTTCCAATATCTAAATAAATTTATCATTTTGATGCATTTTGTCACTTCCTGCTTTTTCCGTGAACATGTTTTTAAAATAACATCTTTGTCATAATTGAGTTCATTTTATTCCATAATTAAAATTGCAAAGACTCTGAGTTTTTAAAGATATAGCTTTTTTTACTGAAAAAAATAATTTGAAATTAAAAACTTTTTTCCGTTGACATCAAACTGAATTTTTATCGACAAATTTCATTTTTCAACGTTAAAACTTTGAATCTGGGTCAAAAATTATCGAAATAATTTTCAGACCACAAAAAGCCAAATTAACTCGATGTCTAATAGATCTAAGTTGAAAAAGCTTGTTATTTTAAATAATTTGTCGCCTAAATATCCCAAATAATGTTTTATAAAAATTAACTGTGAATTAAGCGGACTGGTTGTTTCGTAATCAAACAGATCGTTTTACAATGATTTGAATGTAAAAATTTTCTGACATGACAAAATTTATATAAAAAAATAAAAAATCGATTCATCATGCTAATTAATAGCCTTTATTTCGCAAATGATATTTTTACAGGTAACGATAATTTAAATGTGAAGTAACGCTTGCTCATTCGCAGTCACAATGTTACGAAATTATTTTTCTTATTATGCAACGATTTTATTTAAAATGCGAATTTGTCTTATCAGCTATTCCATGATTTGAATTTTTATACTATATCCTTTTCGGAACGGAACTCCATCTCAAAAACGCTTACTATCTCTACAGCACGTGTTCGAATCCAACTGATGTTGTCTGAGTGATTGTCTTAGTGATTGCTTGAGTGATTACACACCGATAAAATTAAGCGGTTCTATTATCAAGACCTTCGCCCATAATCATATTCAATATGATCACTGGGACAACATTAGTGGGATTCGAACACGCGCTATAGAGATAGTAAGCGTTTTTGAGATGGAGTTCCGTTCCGAAAAGGATATGAGCCAAATATAAAATAGCCAAAAAGTATACGCAGTTATTGTCACACGTGCATTCCGGGTGCAGTCGAAGAAAATCAGCGCTGATCCGACCAATCAGATTATTGCGTATTTTTAAAATATTTTATATTTGCATCAGGGGTCATGCATATTCAAATAAATTCACTCCAGCGATATTCACAAAGTTAAAGTAATTCCAATTTGCTTGCAGTGAGCTAGATTCTTCGCACACAAGCGCCTTCAGTCAAAACTTCGCTGGACGGTCCAAAGCCAATTTTTTGACTTTGAACGCTTATCCTGTTATAACAACGTATTTAATCCGTCTATTATTTTAATTTTGTAAGACAGAAGGCCCGAAATTTTAAAATCATTTAGTATGATTCAAAAATATTGAGATTCATCCATGGAAAATGCCCGTCGAAAATCATTTTTAAGTTTTTAATAATTTATAAATTTTGTCACTTTCATATTTTCGAAGTTAACTCAAGATTAAATTTTTTATTAACCCTTGGAAGCTCCAAATTGATTTATTCGGCAGAGGCTCCTGCACCACTTACGTAGGGCGACTTTGAGCCCTCATTACGGATAAACTACATTTCATAAAACGCCGTGAATTATCTTCATTTTGTAAAGATAGTCCAACTTAGCGAGGTAATCAATTAGATTTTTAAATTTTCATTTAAATCGTCCAAAACTGAGCAGCAAAGATTGGGCTTTGATAAATTACTTCTCATTGAAAACAGGGATATTTTCAAAAACATTTCTTTCTCTATTCGCACTTATTAAGACCGTGGTTTTCACAATTTTTTTTCGATGTTGAAACCTTCTTCCCGTTTTCTTATAAATAGACGATTAGCTGCGCGATTGATCAAAAAACGCGAAAAAAATTGCTGTTTGTCAGAAAATATGTTTCGAGAATCACTGAAAACAACATTTCAGAAAAAAAATGTCTCATTTTAGAACAAAAGACTCAAATTAAAAAAAAACTTCCTCAGATTTGTAAATTTTGGAAAAACAATTTGTCGAAACTGAGCTGCAAAAATTTGGGGTTAATCACTTACTTGCCATCGAAAACATAAAAATTAACATAATCATTTCTTTCTCTATTCTCAATAATTCTGACCTTGGCTTTCACCATTTTTTTAAGATTTCTAATCTAATTTTTTGTTTTCTCATCAAAAGACGATTCAGCGCGATTGATCAAAAACTACAAAACAGTTTGCGCTGTATAAAATCATTTTTTTAGAATGAAAAAATGTATCCTTAGTTAAAATAAAAATTCCTAGCCCTTAATCACAAGCTGTAATCCAAAGGAAGTATCGCCGATCGGGCCAGCTCATCGCTTAGCGTGGCATGAGAATAATCAAGCATCTGTTCGATTTTTTCAGCAAATTCGGTTATAAAAGATTGTTTTTTCCCCATTTGATCATTCGATGACAAAAAATGCATTTTTTCACAGAAGAGGAACTTGAAGATTTGTATTACTATTTCAATTATTTAAAAATTAAATAGAAAAGTATTTCTTTTAAAAGAAAGTTATAAAACAACGTTGGTCATAATTTAACCGCTAAGCCTTCAAAATATTATCTCGGCGTAAGCCAACTTTCTGATCAGTGTTGCCGTAGCTTTCATTTGAACCTACTTTCAAAAAAATCGAAGCATATTTTTTTTAGAATTTTTCTAAGAAATTGAAAAATCACTCACGAAAAAATAAAACGAGTTCCGATGGTGGATATTTAATTTTTAATTTCTTAAAAGATACTCTTTGAACGAGNTTTTTTTATAAAAAAAGTATTTTTTTATAAAAAAAGTATTTTTTTATAAAAAGAGTATTTTAATCGATCATGTTTTCAAAGACGAACAATTTTTGAGCCCATAATTCGCCTCAAAGCCATTTTTTTTAAATTTGTCTGGTCATTTTGAGCTTTAGAGAATTTGATCAAATGAGTCGTTTTCGAAAGTTTTTGAAACTGAATAAACAAATGCTCACAATGAATTTGATGTTGCCTCGAGCCTATCAAGAAAAATTGTTTTTTGAATAGTCAACTTCAAATCAAATAAATTTATACCTTAAATTTTCTGGGCGATTACTGCTAGACTTTCCGGAAAAATTATAAAAGATAATTTTTCAAAACATGAAATTTATCATTCATTGTTTATGAATAATTAAAGAAATTAACATGTTCCGATCAGTTTTTTCTGTGGCTTTTTGCATAATCTCATTTGAACATTAATTAATGTTCCATTCAGATTGATGACCGTTTAAGTAAACCGATGATCAAGTTTTTTTTCCAAAATGATGATTCTGGTAGTTTCAAAGTTCAAAGGGTGCATATTTCTCGTCTTTTCATCGATGACTTATTCTAAAAAAACAAATTTTCAGAATATTGCAAATTATAATTACAAAATTCATCAGCTTGAGAAAGTTGCTTGAGCTTTAGCGGTGAAACTTGAACTCTATAAGGTAATTCTTACTAACGAAAGTTTTACTTAAAAACAACGATTTAACTATGATTTTTTAATATAAATTTTTACCAATTATTTGCACTTTAAAAAAGCTCAATAAAAAAATTAAGTGTGTTTTAATTAAGAATAACAAACCAGTGTGTGAAAAACGAAAAGGTTATGAGAAAAATTTTGTTGAATGAAAGTTTCTTAAAAAAAAAGTGTGTCAATTTTTCCATTTTTGAGACATTTTGGCAAATTACTAAAAATTAAAATTTATTTTCCAAAGATAACTTTTATCTGATGATTACCTTATAAGTTTCAAAATGAATTAAAATATGAATAATATGAAAATCGTGAAAATATAATTATGAAATATTTTTGGCATGATAAAAATTGCGGGTCAATTATGAATCGGCTTAATAAATTTAAACCAGAGGTAAATGATTTTTAATACGATATTATTTTTAAGTAATTGCACTTCTCAAAAGCTTCAGGCTGCGGGTTCGAAATATCCAGATATCTCTGTCATTTTGATGAATTTAAACGCGCGAATATTATTTTAATTCAAGACCACAAATTATTAACTGACGGAAAACCTCATGGTAATGAGCTTTGTAGAAGGTTGAGCCAAAATATTTTCAAATTATTTAGTTTTCTAAAATTTTTTTAGGACATAAAACTCACATTTTTTAATGGTCGATTGATGTCAACTTGACTCATATTTATGGATTAGATGTGAATGTCCATCGACTCAATAACCTTAACTGATTTAGAGGGGTTGATGACAATTATTTCACCAGAGTGCGACTATATCTACTGTTTATGTATCTGAATTACTTACAGTACTATCCCGTAGATATTCTATTTTGTCACATTTTCATATCGGAATTGATCATCACAGCGGGTGGCATATCATGCCACTAGCTTTATGACATCGTCAAATTATCAGAAATAATGATTTTATGATCTACAAAATGGTCAATTTCATAAATTTATTGCAGTCAGATAATTTAAGAGTTTTATATTCTTGAACGTATTTCCCAAAGTTGAAAGTGGATGTCAGAGTGACAAAATCACTGACATTATCACCTCGATTTTTAATTAGTAAAACTTACATATCCCTTTATCACCTTTTGGTTAGAATGCGTAGCCACAACGTTAAAATCACACGTTAAAAATAGTAGTGGCTACGAATTTTAACCAAAAAGTGATAAAGGGATATATCATTCAGGGCATTTCAGTGATATTTTAGAAATACAAACCAGCATCATTGAAAAATATTATAAACGTTTTATAAGCTTGGAAATCTTTTATGAAACTTGAGTGGTTGCAGCTGGTTTTTTTTGTACCGCTTAAAAGGGCTCACTGATTTCTTGATTATTTTGGTTTAACGTTATGATTGAACAGATTTTTTTTATTTGAGGTAGTACAGTACTACTAGTATTGTCAAAAGATAAGTTTGGCGTGCTTAACCACTGTATCTATGATATACAGGAGTATCACATACTGAAAACCTTATGTGATTTGCATAAGTGAGATATTTGACATATCATATTTCTGTATCGGGTGCCAAAGTTTATCATCATACAAATAATGACGAATGATTGCAAATATTGAATTATAATATCACAGTTTCTTGATTGCCGTCAAATACTATTTGAATAGAGAATGGCAAAAAATTCTATCGAAACAAATCCACTTAGGTTTACTCGCTTCGAAGACCCTCAGGATTTATCATTTTATCAACCATATATGCAAGGTCGAAGTTAAAAATTTTTAAAAATTATAGAAAAATCTGTTCGATATTTTTGTGTGCGCATTAAAGTATAATTGTTTATTTAATCAAGAAGTGGATTTACAAAATATTAGCGTAGGACTCTTATGATGAGAGACATAAATTGTATCTTAAATATTTAGTCACTAAATTTTAGTGCATAATAAAATAAAGAAAAATTCGTCCGAAACGGACTATGTTTGATTTTTTTACTGAAATTGATAAATAATCAGTTTTTGTTAAGAAAAAATTTAAAACAATGGTCTGATTCTTAAAGTTGTTATTGAACCTTGGTAAATGATGTTTTAGACCTCATAGGAGCTGCTGGATCCAAATAATTATTATCTGTTACTTCGTAATAGTTTTCTCTATGGAGGGTTTCAGGGAGAACAGAATAGACAAAGATTTCTGATTTATTTGTATAAATACATAAAGTGCTTTGAACATATCCGAAATTTGATGTTCAACGAAAACAAAATGAGAGAGTTTAACAATTTATTCTGTAACTTCNAATCTGTTTTCAGAGCTAAAGGGCGTTAAAATGTCGTTTATAAAAGATAGTTTTTTGCCCATCTTGATCATTCGATGACAAAAAAATGCCTTTTTTTACAGAAAAGGAACTTGAAGATGTATTATATTCAATTATTTCAAATTAAAATAGAAAAGTATTTATTTCAAAAATAAAGTTATAAAACAACGTTGGTCATAATTCAACCGCTAGACTCAAAATATTATCTCGCGTAAGCCAACTTTTCTGATCAGTGTTGCCGTAGCTTTCATTTGACCTTACTTTCGAAAACATCGAAGCATATTTTTTTTTAGAATTTTTTCTAAGAATTGAAAAAATCACTCACGAAAAAATAAAACGAGTTGCCGATGTGGATATTTAATTTTTATTTTCTGGAAAGATACTTTTGAACGAGACGTCCTAGAAATTTAAACTGCACTTTTTGCAATTCCTCGTGGCAAACTCTACGTTGATTGCAATCAAAAAAAATCCCAGGGCTTTTTTTCATCGATTTAAGCGGATTCAAATTTTTCAGCACACTTAAGTGGTGCGGAGCTTCCAGGCGTTAAACTACGAAAAAATTCTCGAATTAAAAACTTAATTTTGTAATATTTCTCGCCTTATTCAAAAAAACAACAGAAATATACAGTACATGTAAGTATTAAGGAAAACTATTTTTATATGTAATAATATCATCTCCTTGACTTCTCAACAATATTTGTTGAATTTCAATCGGTTTACTTAAACGATATGGAACAATAAAATATGTCTGAGTACTGTCTTGAGAATAATTGTAGGCCAGGGTGCTTGATATTTGGGACTTCGACAAATTTGATTCGTGGTGTAATTAACTCAAGCCAATCACTAAGAAATAACTTAGACAACATTAGTGGGATTCAACTACGAGCTAAAGAGATTGTAACGTTTTTGAGATGGAGTTCCGTCGGTAAAAGGATATAGCGAGAACTTTTTTTTTCGTTTTATAGGATAACCAAAAGACTTTCCTTGAAACTGACTGAGCTTTAATTTTTGGAATATCCGTTTAAAAAATCAGTGCTTTAAAATTTATTGAGGAATCGCAAATAAAGTATGATCATAATTACTTTTAAGCAAATCGCATGATTAGAACGTTTTTATCATTATTTTGAATTTTTTCGTTCTGCAACATTATCTTAAATTTTCATTAAAAAAGGGTTTTGTTTATAAAAAAAGTTATATTTTAATAAAAAGGTAATTTTTATAAAAAAAGTATTTTTTATAAAAAAAGTATTTTTTTAAAAAAAGAGTATTTATGTCGAGCATTTTTGCAAGGACGAACAATTTTTGAGCCCATTAATTCGGCTCAAAGCCATTTTTTTAAATTTGTCTGGTCATTTTGAGCTTTAGAGAATGTTGATCGAATGAGTCGTTTTCGAAAGTTTTTAAAACTGAATATCAAATGCTCAAAATGATTTTTGATGTTTGGCTCGGCCTATCAAGAAAAATTGTTTTTTGAATAGTCAACTTCAAATCAAATAAATTTATACCTTAACATTTCTGGGCGATTACTGCTAGACGGCTCCGGAAAAATTATAAAGATAATTTTTCAAAACATGAAATTAATCATTCATTGTTTATGAATAATTAAAAAGAAATTAACATGTTCCGATCAGTTTTTTCTGTGGCTATTTGCATAATCTTATTTGAACATTAATTATGGTCCATCAGATTGATGACCGTTTTAAGTTAACCGATGATCAAGTTTTTTCCAAAATGATGAGGTCTGTAGTTTTCAAATTCAAAGGGTGCATTTTTTCTCGTCTTTTCATCGATGACTAATTTTCTAAAGGCAAATTTTCAGAATATTGCAAATTATAATTTACAAAATTCATCAGCTTGAGAAGTTGCTTGAGCTTTTAGCGGTGAAACTTGAACTCTCTAAGGTAATTCCTTACTAACGAAAGTTTTAATTAAAAACAACGATTTAACTATGATTTTTTAATATCCAATTTTTACCAACTATTTGCACTTTAAAAAAAACTTTTATAAAAAAAATTAAGTTGTTTCAATTAAGAAATAACAAACCCGTTTGTGAGAAAAACGAAAGCTTGTGGAAAATTTTGTTGATTAAAGTTTCTTAAAAAAAAAGGGTGTCAATTTTCCATTTTTTGAGTCATTTTGGCAAATAACTGAAAATTCAGTCTTCATTTTTGAATTAAAATGATGAATAATATGAAATCGTGAAGAATTATTATAAAATATTTTGGCATGATAAAAAAAGTGCGGGTCAATAATGGATCGCTTAATAAATTAAATCAAACAGGTAAATGATTTTTAATACGATATTATTTTTAAATAATTGCACTACTCAAAAGCTTACAGGCTGCGCGTTCGAAATATCCAGTATCTCTGTCATTTGATGAATTTAACGCGCTAATATATTTATTCAAGACACAAATTAGTAACTGCAGGGGAAAACCTCATGGTAATGAGCTTTGTAGAGTTTGAGCCAAAATATTTTCATTATTATTAGTTTTCTTAAACTTATTTAGACATAAAAAACTCACATTTTTTTAATTGCGTCGATTGAGTGGTCAACTTTGACTCATATTTATTATTAGATGGTGGAAGTCCATTCGACTCAATAACCTTAAATGATTTAGAGGGCGTTGATGGAAAATTATTTCACCAGAGTGCGGACTATATCTACTGATTATGTATTTGAAATACTTACCAGTACGATCCCGTAGATTTTTCTATTTTTTTCACATTTTCATAATCGGAATTGAGCACTACAGCATGTATTAAAAAAGTGCATTAAAAAATTGCTACTACATTCTGAGCATATATTTTATTCTTTTTCTAACTTATGCAACTTCCTTCGTTGAGAAAAAAATTTTGAAAAAATTCATTGAACTTTTCGAAATTTAGTACCAGGCACGTGCACTCTGTGAGTTGGTAGGGCCAGCTTAAACTCAGACATCCTATCGATTGGAGGTTTGGGCATACGGATGACTCCAAAATTATGTCTATTAATTGCAAAAATTGCCAAAATCTAATATATAAAAAGTGGCTTAATTAGCGGCAACTCTGGGCGCATTTTTGGTAATTTCTAGGAGATTTTCCAAACCCATTCTCAAGGCAGCAACTTATAAAATATTTTATTGTACACCACCTCATGGTTGAAACACCTCGGCAAAAAAAGCTCGGGCTGTGAATTAGATCTGGGACTGCATTAAAAATTTTCGTAACTTCAAATCTTTTGTCAATAAAAGTTATACACATTTCGAAAAAAGCGGGGCTGCATATATTCCACTTAGCTTTTTGACATCGTCAAATTATCAGAATAATGATTTATGATCTCCAAATTGGTCTGCATTATTTTTTTAATTAGTAAAACTCACCAATATCCCTTATCACTTTTTTGGTTAGAATGCGTAGCCACAACGTTAAAAGTCAGCACGCTAAAAGAGGATTTGGCTACGAATTTTAAACCAAAAAGTGAAAAGGATATATCATCAGGGCATTTCAGTGATTATTTTAGAAATTAAAAAACCAGCATCATTGAAAACATATTATAAACTTTTATAAGCTTGGAAATATTTTATGAAACTTTGATGTGCTGTGGTTGCCAGCTGGTTTTTTTTGTACGCTTAAAAAGGCTCCACTGATTCTTGATTATTTTGGTTTAACGTTATGACTGAACAGAATTTTTTTTATTTGAGGTAGTACAGTACTACAATGTACTTCAAAAGATAAGTTTGGCGTGCTCAACCACGTATATATGATAACAGGAGTATCACATACTGGAAACCTTAATGTGATTTGCATAAGTGAGATATTTGACATTTCATATTTCTGTATCGGGTGCCCAAAGTTTATCATCATACAAATAATGACGAATGAGTGCATATTGAAATTATAATATCACAGTTTCTTGATTGCCGTCAAATTACTATTGAATAGAGAATGGCAAAAAAAATTTCTATTCGAAACAAATCCACTTAGGTTACTCGCTTTCGAGACCTCAGGATTTATCATTTTATTCAACCAATATATGCCAAGGTCGTCGAAGTTACAAAAATTTTAAAAATTATAGAAAAATCTTGTTCGATATTTTGCCTGTGTGCGCATTAAAGTATAATTGTTTATTTAATCAAGAAGTGGATTTACAAAATATGAGCGTAGGACTCTTATGATGAGAGACATAAATTGTATCTTAAATATTTAGTCACTAAATTTTAGTGCATAATAAAATGAAGAACAATTCGTCCGCAATGGACTATGTTTGATTTTTTTACTGAAATTGATAAATTATCAGTTTTTGTTAAGAAAAAATTTGAAACAATGGTCTGATTCTCAAAGTTGTTATTGAACCTTGGTAAATGAGGTTTTAGACCTCAGAGGAGCTGCTGGATCCAAATAATTATTATCTGTTACTTCGTAATAGTTTTCTCTATGGAGGGTTTCAGGGAGAACAGAATAGACAAAGATTTCTGATTTATTTGTATAAATACATAAAGTGCTTTGAACATATCCGAAATTTGATGTTCAACGAAAACAAAATGAGAGAGTTTAACAATTTATTCTGTAACTTCGATGCTCGTGGGTTTGACATCTTGAGTGGGATTTAAAACTTGCGAAACCGACTTCGGCTCAACTGTGAGGTTCCTCACAAAACAAACTCGGAGATTGGTGATTTCTTAATTTTCATGAATGGTTATTTGAATACCTCCAGTTTTGTGTTTGAAAGCCTTGATTTTACGTACATAAGCCTTAATCAATTGAGAAAACTTATGCATCTTAACTTCATGGCTTCTCCATATCATCACACTCTCGAAATAAGTAGGAATGAAAATGATTACAATTTTTACAACGTCAAATCTATCTGCCCAATACTGCGCGGAACACTTAATTCAAAAGTTACGACTTTAAAAAATATTGTTGATCATATTTGAATCTTAGTCCGTATCCGCGAATTTTAATAATGGAAAATTTACCGGTATTTTTATGAGGAACATTGCCAAACTTGGTATGAGTAATTTCCAAATAACCGTTTTTTGGCTGTGGTACCACGGGAAAATTTCAAACTTTCTGAAAACTTTGAACCTTTTTTTGTCAATAGTACAGCGAACAAATCATTTTTTGAAATTAGACCGTTACCATGATTTTGATTGTGTAAAGCAAAAAAACCCACTCAAATTGTCAAATTACCTTGTTTTGCGATTGGTAGAGCGGAAAAACCAACTTAATTTTGAGAATTTGTGCCGTTTTTTCGTAAGCGTACAGCGAACAAACCCCCAATGTCCGTCGTTGTCCGTCTACCCGACATTATTAGTTATCCTTACAATTTCACGTTAATGATTTGACTTCCGATCCCGAAAATTTGAACACTGCTCGAGAAGACAGTTTGGCGGCACTCAAATTTCAAATAACAGTGAACTAAAATATTTAGAGTCTTAACTAACTTATATCAAATAATGATTGCGCTAAACTTTCTGTAAGCACGAACAAGATTGATAGTTTACATAAAGAAAATTTACTCATTATGATTGGTGATATGAATAAAAATGACCGTCTACGCAAAAAACTTGTTTTGTTAGTAGTTCCCAGAAACTCTCAAATTACAAATAGTAAGCTGACAAACTTTGAATCTCAATATTCAACTGTTCCGAAAGCTCTTGAAAAAATTTGCTATAGATCTATAATCAAAAAAGAAGGCTGGAAAAGAATGTCTTGTATTGTGAAAATAATGAATATCATAGTTATTATTGTTTTGTATGTTTTAAAATTTAAATATTCTTTAAACATTTTAAGAAATCGAATCTTAATTAAATTTCACAATCGAACCAGAAACATTTTACCACCCCTCACATGCCACTGGTCCTTATATTGATGATGCGTTATCTCAAAATAATGTTTGGTTTCCACGCTTGTGAGAAAAGATACTGCACCTACAGTTGCGTTGTGGAAAGTTGAAAACCAGCATCACATTTTCAAAAATTCGTACAAAAACGATCCAGAAATTAAAATCTCAACTTCGGATCCATGTAATTATCCAAGGAAAATTTATAAAAAATGCATAATTATGAAAAACAACAATCACATTTAAAAAAATTTCATATCTAACTTGAAGGTGCGACTCGGCTAAACGTTAGGTTCCAATTCAAATGAAACTTGAAATCAGTAAGGGTTTTGACCAGGTTTCACGTTTTCATAAATTTTAAAAGTACTGTTGGAACTTCTTATTCACTTCATCATTTGTTTTTTTGAGTCGAAATTAGTTATGAACCGGCATGAAGCATAAACAAAATAAAGCATTTATAAACATGAAGAATCAATTAAAAATTTTTCTGTATAAACTGACCTTGTTCAGAATTTTGAAATTATGCGTTTTAAGACGAGCATAAAATTAAGATTTCTCATTTTTTGTGAATACATGTGAAGTCAATTTAAAAATATCATTCTTGATGTCTAGACTTCTGAAGACGGACTTTCTCAAAGAGTTTGTTAGTTTGACAGATTATTTTTATAATTTTTTGGAATTCAAAAGCAGAAATGTTGTTTTGTCACATCATTGCTTTTAACTTGACAACGTCAGCGCCGCTGACTCAGCCGCTGACTCAGCGGCCAGCTTCAAGTAAATTCATTTTTGAAATGAAGATATATTTTACATTTCTTCGGTATAAAATTTTTTTGATGTGAATTAGCTAGCCTATCATACAAATCTTTAAGTATAACACACAATATTTTGACGAAGAAGTTAGGCGTAAAGTCGAAATTTTTGAGATATCAGACAAATACGCAAAAGATCATGATATAAATATATACACAGGATTTGAAAAAAATATTATTATAAAATATATAAGAATAATTAAATTAAATTAATTTATTTTGTAATGAATTGAATGAATTGTAATGCTTGATAAAAATATATTTAAAAAATTAAGAATAAATGGAATTGTCTTATTAAATCTCTCATAAAAAATTTGAACATACAGAAAGTATAATTTGAAGGTGACTTTCAGAAAATATGGAAAATTTAAAGTTAGTGAAATTCCTTGAATGTTAATCATAATAATTAGATAAANTGTGAGGTTCCTCACAAAACAAACTCGGAGATTGGTGATTTCTTAATTTTCATGAATGGTTATTTGAATACCTCCAGTTTTGTGTTTGAAAGCCTTGATTTTACGTACATAAGCCTTAATCAATTGAGAAAACTTATGCATCTTAACTTCATGGCTTCTCCATATCATCACACTCTCGAAATAAGTAGGAATGAAAATGATTACAATTTTTACAACGTCAAATCTATCTGCCCAATACTGCGCGGAACACTTAATTCAAAAGTTACGACTTTAAAAAATATTGTTGATCATATTTGAATCTTAGTCCGTATCCGCGAATTTTAATAATGGAAAATTTACCGGTATTTTTATGAGGAACATTGCCAAACTTGGTATGAGTAATTTCCAAATAACCGTTTTTTGGCTGTGGTACCACGGGAAAATTTCAAACTTTCTGAAAAGTTTGTACCGTTTTTTGTCAATAGTACAGCGAACAAATCATTTTTTGAAATTAGACCGTTACCATGATTTTGATTGTGTACAGCAAAAAAACCCACTCAAATTGTCAAATTACCGTGTTTTGTGATTGGTAGAGCGGAAAAACCAACTTAATTTTGAGAATTTGTACCGTTTTTTCGTAAGCGTACAGCGAACAAACCGTCGTTGTCGGTCTACCCGACATTATTAGTTATTCTTAAAATTTCACGTTAATGATTTGACTTCCGATCCCGAAAATTTGAACAATGCTTGAGAAGACAGTTTGGCGTCACTTTAATTTCAAAAAACAGTGAACTAAAATATTCAGAGTCTTACCTAACTTATATCAAATAATGATTGCGCTAAACTTTCTGTGAGCACGAACAAGATTGATAGTTTACATAAAAAAATAAACTCATTATGATTGGTGATATGGATAAAAATGACCGTCTACGCAAAAAACTTGTTTTGTTAGTAGTTCCAGTTTTAAGACGAGCATAAAATTAAGATTTCTCATTTTCTGTGAATATCATGTGAAGTCAATTTAAAATTATCATTCTTGATGCCTAGACTTCTGGAGACGGACTTTCTCAGAGAGTTTGTTAGTTTGACAGATTATTTTTATAATTTTTTTGGAATTCAAAAGCAGAAAGGTTGTTTTGTCACATCATTGCTTTTAACTTGACAACGTCAGCGGACAGGTTCAAGTAAATTCATTTTTGAAATGAAGATATATTTTACATTTCTTCGGTATAAAAATTTTTTGATGTGAATTAGCTAGCCTATCATACAAATCTTTAAGTATAACACACAATATTTTGACGAAGAAGTTAGGCGTAAAGTCGAAATTTTTGAGATATCAGACAAATACGCAAAAGATCATGATATGTTCTTCTAACCCTTGGACGTTCAAAACCTGATTTGAGGTTTTGAAAAGTTTAAAACGTCTCAAAAGATGAAAATTAGCGCTCTAAAAATTAAATCAGCAAAATACTAAATAGAAAATACTAAAAATCTAACTTAAAATTATTTTCGATCATCCGTTCAAAAGTTATTTTTTCTTACTTTTTTACCTTATTTCTCATTAAAAACTTTTGATCGCTAATCTTTTAATCCTGTCAAACTGCAAAAATTTTCTGAGCAAATCAGTTTTTAGGAAAGTATTTGCAGAATCGGTCATTGACATAATAATGACTCAACTGTTGCTAGAACTCTTGTTTTTTTTCGCGAATGATTTCTGAAAAATAGAGAAAATGAAAAGAATTCTGAGCATTGAGAAAAAGACTTGCTTATATATGTACCCTTTAACAGTTTATTTGAGTTATCTGATTGATTATTCTGAAATTTTTGACCTTATACAATTTTCTGCTTATACAAATTGCGTATAAAAATTAAAAATGATATAATTTACAAGTCTGGTTATCACAGTATAAGCGCTCAAAGTTGAACCTCAAATCAAAGGTTTTGGAGCATCCACTGAACTTATTTTTTCAAACGTCTAAGGGTTAACGGATATATCATACTTATGAAGTGAAAGGATGTTAAGGGGGTGGTAGTCGCAAATAAGGAAGGAAATAGAAAATCTCCTTAATTGTGCTGAAACTTGCAGTAACAGTTATTTAGATAATTGAAAATGAATTGGTGGTATTTTCAGAGTGCTACCTCAATAGTATTTTGTCTCACATATTTCCGTCATATATTCAATTTTCACATTTCATTCCGGTCGCTCTCAAAAAAAAACTGAGAAATATATTTTTACAGAACATATCATACAGCTAACCACAAGCGTTTGATGATCATATATATGTGACTTTGAAAATATTATAGCAAAAATTGAGAGATAGGTTTTTAAAAAGTGCAAATTTGAAGCGAAAAAAAACGTTTTTTCGTAATTACGAGCAACCTTTATATAAATTCAGGGGTATCAGATCATACAGCTACAAACGTTATTATTTTCGTTATTTTGAAACAAAAATGAAGTTGATACCTAAAAAATCCAGAGAGGCGATAGCTTTTTTAATTTTCAGATTGTCAAATTTCCAGCGCCGTTTCCGGCGGATCCTATGATAGATATTGATTGTTACACTGAATCGACAGTTTTTTATTCAATGTTATCATTTGACTCAAAATTAAGAATTTTTTTCTTAATTAACTCGTAAAGTCAATTATAAAACCATGTTTTTCGCGTTATTTGCCACTACCACCCCCTTAAATAAAAAGACAGGTGTTGTTTTCTTCCACGTCAATTCTATCGTTCGCTTTGATTGGCTAATAAATAAGCGTGACTGACAACGCTGGTCTCAACAAAAATTTATTATTGTTTTTACTTAAACTCGAAATAACATTCAAATATTTCATATCTGATCTAACATTAATTAACCAAATTTCGCTCAAATTCATGAAATGAAGAATTAAGTGAACTTTCTTAGTTCTTTTGGCTGACTGAAATTAGACATGTCCGTTTAATAAGGCCGTTTAAGGTCTCTGTGTTTCGAAAGAAATTGGCGCGTATGGGTTAATTATGGAACAATCAGTCAAATAAGAAGTCAAAAAAATTCAAAAGACAGTAAAAAAATTAAGTTATGTCATAAATATATTTTTCCACGTAAATATTTGAATGAATCTTGTAACTTTTTAAATCCTTTTAATCGGTTTTTAATGAGGGCTTAATTGCCTCTAATTTGCATAAATTCTAATTTAAGGTTCTTATTTCAGCTTTGAAATCTTACCTGGTTTCCGATCTAAATTCTCAAGCTAATTTTCACAAATTGAATTCGTCGCGCACGTTTTGTCCAAATTTAATGGACTAAAACGGTTAACAAACTGAAACTTTTCGATTTAAACAAACCTATGCAATGTCATTTGCCAAATTAGGGCAAATAATAAGCATGATGAATCAATTTTCGAATTTTAATATAAATTTTTGGTAATGAGAATTTTTGCATTCAAATAAATGAAAGAAATATGTTTAATTACGAAACAACGGGTCCCCCTCAGTTCAATTTTTATAATTTAATTTGGCTCTTTAATTTCTGACAGATATGGGCTCTTGATGAAAAGGTTTTACTGGGTTTATATATTTTTCTTAATATAGACCATCATTATATTTACCATCTCAGTAATGTTTTATAATCTCGGCAGCTTTTTTAACTAAAGAATTTTCGAATTATTGCCTTTTAAGAAAAAATTTAATATCGAATTAAACTTTTCGAATTCGAAAAATAATGAAAATTTTTGAAAAAAGTTCCAAACATTATAAAAATGCCATATTTTTCGTTCAAATTTTTATATACTGAAATTAAAAACCACTGGAAATCATTGCTTTAAAAAATCGCCAATGAAAACTCATTTTTGATGCTTTATTCGCTCGAATTTGTGGGTTACGACTGCATATTATTGTCCTCGGTTAAATATGCTGTTAAATATCTAAACAATTATTTTGAAAATAATCGAAGCTAATTCAAAAATCTCCTTTCCCTTCATTCCCAGCCTTTCAGTTTTCATCCCTTTCCTTCTCCTTGGCCTCCCTGAATTGTCGTTCCCTTCCCTACCCGGGAAAGGTATGAGGGAATAGATCCCTTCCTCTTTTCTTCCCTTCCCTTTGCCGAGCCAGCTCTGAATCATAATTTTTGTCACAAAACTAGGGTTTGGGAGAAATACGGAGGTAAAACAAAACTCGTAGCACAATTAACATAGATACTACCCAAGGCCTCGCGAGGGTGTACTATGATTATTTCTAAGTAAGAAGCGCGGCGCGCAGAGGTCCAGAGAGGTGTAGTACGTGATAAGTGCAGTTCTTTTATGGTATTATGAAAATTGTAAATAGTATCTTGGTGTCGTAGCTCCACTTATAAGATCGCTCAGCAGATCATGGTTAGGTCGTGGGTTGGGTCCGCGGTGGTGATCTAACTTTTTTTTTAAATGATAATCAGGAAACTTTAAAATATGCCTCAAAATGAAAATTTCAAGATGCATCATGTTTAACCCTTGGAGGCTCCAAAGCCGATTTTTTGGTCCAACTTTGAGCGCTTATTACGGGAAAAGTAGAAGTGCTGGCAACTTTATTGTTCTCTAGTCCTCGAGATTAAAAATAGACTTGAACTTCAATAGTATGTAATTCACATTTTGACTTTATTAACCCAACCTACGCAATTTATCGAAATCACTTTTAAAGAAATAAAATTTAACTCAGAGCCGCCAGGACTAAAATTGAAAATGCAGCAGTTTCAGAAAATTTTTCCTTAACAGTGAATCATTCAGAAGCAGCCAAACATTTTTTATAAAATTTGAATGCACGAATCTTAAATGTCTAGAAAAAACAATCAGAAAGTGCGATAATCTGAATCAGATTATCTGATAGCCTCAAATGCAAAAAAATTGCCGCCGCATGAAAAATTTTGCTTCATGACCTTCAAAACTCTAGAAAATGCCAGTTGAGCGCGGTTTTTAAGAGACCCCCTAACATACAAAAAATCGCCCCCACATGAAGATTTATGAGAAAAATATGTCAATTTGAATTTAATGAAATATAAGCCTTAAATTTTCAAAATAATCGCTTCAAAATCGTCATGCAAGAATTTCAAACCTTTTTGAAAATCTCTACTCTGTACCAATTTCAGTAGTAATCTATCATTTTTCGGACAATATTGAACAAATATTTCAATGAGCTCATACACATTTATTTTGGTTCAGCTAACGATAATTAGCACAAAAAAATAAACCAATTAATTATTTTCGTAAGTTAAAATTGACGCCAGTCTGCCACATCGCTGCTACCCCCTTAAACTTTGTGAATATCGAAGGAGTGGCCACATTTGAATGTATAAATGTAAAATCAAACCATAGAATAGCTGGTAAGACTAAATTAAATTTTTCCCGTCATTTTTATGACCAAAGAGCAATTCAAAAATATGCTTAAATTCAGCTTGGTTTGACTCTCCAGGAGACTCGTTCAAAAAAAAATTTTAGTAATGTTCAACAACCACGAATCATTTGAATGTTGTTTTCTGATTATGTTATATTTTTTTCAGTGGCTTGAAAATCAAAATTTATTTTTGACAACAAAGAGGAATTTCCCTTTTTATCATTTCTGTGAGAGCATGACCAAAAATTTAAATCGTAAAAACGCCAAATTTTGTATGCAGCTTGTAAAAGTTGCACCCTGGTGAAGAACGCAAATCTAGCACTCATGAAAATGCACCAAATCTCATTGACGGTCAACGATTTTACAACTGTTTTGAATTTAATCCAACTGTGAAGAGAAGACAGACCAAATATATCCCCTATTCACACTTTTGTTAATATCCCCGCCCTGATTAGGAAACGTAGTGTGTTTTTAAGTAGTACGGCCGGAATATTAACAAAAGTGTAAATAAGGGATATTGCTAAGTATTTTTAAACCTTAATCATATAATTAATAAAAGCCGCTTTGAATTGCGTACATATTTCATGCATTTAGACATAAAACATATGTCTTAATCGAATTATAGAAATTTCAATTATTTTTAAGCAAAAATGTTAAACCTAGTCATCGAATTTGACGCTGATTGGTTCGAAATTTCGATTAGCCGTAAGCAGATTTTTTGATGAGTGAACTTTCAGCTTTAATTTGGTGGTACTTTTCTTCCGATCAGAAGAACTTTTTTTTCGAACTTTTCATTTCCGGTTCACTTATAGTCATATTTCTAAAATTTGAGGATAAAATTCAAAAATCCGAGCAAAACATATTGACGACACCATATTAATTTACCTAGGTCGAAGAAACGGTCTTATTCTGAACATCAGTCTAGGAGAAGTATCACTTTGAAAACGAAAAATTGGAAAAATCGGCGTTCAAAAATGATTCTAGAAAATACAAGAGCGAGATTCAAAAAATGGGCCAAACTTATTAATAACCTCACTTTTCCCGTACTCTGTGTAAATTTTCAGACGCTTTGTATGTTGGGCCTAATAGAAGTTTATCTTTGAAAAAACGCTTGGGTGTTCTAGAATTAACTCAGCACCTGGTGGTGTGATGTAACAATTTTGAGTTTGAGATGTGTAATCGTTAGACGAAGGATATATCGACAAACGAGTCTCTTAGATTTCTCCCAACTGCCCTAAAATTGTTCTGAAGCGTGATTGAAAGGTACCAAAAAGCGACACCTACCAACTTAAGCTGATTTTTTTCATTTTCGACGAATAAATTAAATAATTCGTTTATGTTACATAAATTATAGGCATGTTGCAATCGGTCATCAAAAAAGTATAAACATTTTTTCTTGTCTGAATTTGTTATTTATTTATGGGAATGTAGGCAAAAGTTGAAAAACTTAAAGTAATATATCCCTTTATCACCTTTTGGTTAGAATGCGTAGCCACTACTCCTTTTTACGTGTGATTTTAACGTTGTGGCTACGCATTCTAACCAAAAGGTGATAAAGGGATATCAGATAAAAGGATACAGGTTAAACTCTGTCGGAGTTATTTATAAATTATTTTGAAATTCTAATAGCAAATCGAGATTCTTGATTTTCTCACCATCCATGAACAAAAGTTCCATGAAAACCCACTGGTACCGTGTAGTCTTCAGGTAAGTAGGCTCTCGCAAGTTCTGTGAGATCGCGTCCATTAAGAAACAAATAAAACGGCCTTAAATAAAAATTTATTTTCTGAGCCAGAAAAAAACTTTATTTTAAAATTTTTAAAATTACCTCAAATTATTGTTTGCTGCACTTAGTGGTGAAACAAGTGATAATAAAACTCCGTCATCTTCAGCAGATGGAATTGGATGTGATACGAAAATCGGCTCAGATGGAGAATAACCTTCTTCACGCCAGACCCATCTTGTTTTTGTTGAGATTTCAGTGTGATAAATTCTTAAAAATCAAATTATTGAAAATTCTTATACTGATTTTTAGATATCGAATAAGTTAAATATTCCAAAAAATTCTCAAAAAATTATGTAAACATGATAAGTGCGTTCAAATCATTTTTTTTTAAATCGTCATGATTTGCCACAAACGAGGAAATAATAATACAACCTACCAATTCACTCGACTAATTATGGTAAAAAAGACATAAGTTATGAAGCGGGGCTTAATATTTTGTTGTAATCGAGATAAGCACCTCGGAAACAGAAAGGTCCATTTAAAAAACTTTTAAAAAGACATTTTTGAACAAGGTTTAGGAAACAAATGAAATTAATCAAGCGAAATGATTTAAATTTTTTATCCTTTTCTTAAATTTGTTTCTCAAAGTTAGATAGGGATCTTCAAAAATTCATGATTAAATAAATTTTACATTGAAACACTCTGCAACTGTTATCGCAAATTGAATTTTTTTTGCCCTTAGTACTCTTGTTTCAAACCCTGAGTATGTTTTTTTTCTCATATGATAAATTTGGAAATATACTTTGTGAAAAAACATCTAAAAATTTATCCAAAATTAAAAAATTCTTACCTGTCTGGGACAACTGTTCCAAAACCAGTGGACCAGAAATGATCATATGGGAGACCAAAATGTGTATCAAAATTAACAACTGGGAAATCATGTCCAGCCAAAATGTAGTTTTGCCATCTTCGTCATCGTCAGTTTCATCAATAACAAGTTCAGATTTAATAAGATGCTGTCGTCCCGAAGAAAGTGAATCGGCATTTTCGAGTTCGAAAGTGAACCGGTTGATGGTACCATAAGGAATAGCGTTCATGTAATGGTTGATCAGGGCATCTCCAGTTTGATTAATTATCTAAATATATATTAAGCTTATTGGTCAACAATTTTGAATAAGTTTTTTCATGTTATTTGAAACAATGTACATATTTAGAAAATTTGGCACAAAAAACTATATACAATCCACAATTCTTAATCTGAATTTTTTAAAGACTCAAACGAAAACAAATGCATTTTGCAAATTTTGAATATAAAATTGAAAATTTTACATGTTTGTTAATGGCAGTTTCTGATTGGTCAAATGATAATCCATCAATATTTTTAATTTCAACCTGTCAGAATTTTTTCGTGATTTACTGATCCCAAAATGAAATTAGCATTGTGAGGTTTTTAATCAGCTTATAAAATTTAACTTAAAATGCCAACTTTTGTTTTTTCATCTTTTAGATCTTGGACAGTCTGTATCAAAAAAAGTGAATCAATTTCACATTTCAATTTGAACTTTAAAAAGAAATTTTTTTTTCTTGAATTTTGATCAAAATTGGTTCGAAATTTTTATAAAATTTTCAAAAAAAAAAAATTAACGTATGTTTTAATTTTAGCTTGAATTTTTATCGAAATTTTTATCAAACTTTTAAGTGAGATTATTATTGGTTTCATTACTCACATCATAGTAATAATCATTGATCGCATTTCCATGTCCGGCAACTGCTGTATCTAGATGTATAACATTTTTGTTGTTTTTGTCTTGAAATGCTTGAACCATATGAACTTGGAGAAAATCGTTTGATTTCCAGGTATCTTTGAGCCATTTATTATCTTTTTTGGAGTAAATTCGGAATTCTCCAGAGTCTTCTGGATCGTATTTCATGACAGCGGTCAGAGGTTTTCCAGCAGCACAAGCTTTCATGGTCTCTATGCTCTCGATAGAAATTGAATTCAATGGGAGGACTAAATTATATTTTTTAATTTTTAATTGGTGATTTCAATTTGAAAGATTCAGCTGAACCTTATAATATATTGAATGTTTAAATACTCTAATAAAAATATTTATTAAACTCTCACACCCAGAAACGGGAAACTTCGCCTCACACCCAAAAGCCTATCTAAGGCATACTTTGAGCGCTTATGCACGGAAAAACTGGGAAAGATATCAATTTCTTAGTTTGTCACTGATTGAGATTCAAAGGACTAAAAATTAAGAGAAAAACACGTAACATTTTTTTAATTTCGAAGTTTGTAAAGTAGATAAGCTGCGAGAGAAAAGAGAGGTTCAGTCACCTTGGTATTCTTGAAAAACATACATTTTTTACAATGACATATAGGTTACAAATTTAGGAGTTGCAACTTTAAGCTATTAAAAAGCTGGTCTAAAATTTGAAATATAGATCATCTTGATCGCTCACAAAACAATTATTCATATTCGTCGCGCCCGAAATATATGCAGTAAACATGTGAAAAATTATTGCACAGCTGAAACTCAAATCAGTACCACCCTTATGTTCTATATATTGATCGATTTGTCTTTGGTCGGCCTTATTTGGGTCAATAAACCGTTCAATTCATTCGAAAAATACATTTTTTGAAAATATATTATTTTTTATTATTTGAGTTTCACTAAAATCACTTGTGAAAAATTACTCTTCGTATAGTGACTGCAGATAAAAATAAACTTATATTCAAAAGATCCTTAAATACTTTCCTAAAAACTTCTTTTCAGAATTTCGACTATCATGTATCGTTTTCACACAATTATGTTTTTAAGAAATTTTTGACGAAAATCCTTAACAACAAAAATAGGAAAAAAATAACTTTTCGAACGGCTCATCGTATAAAATTTCAACAATATTTTTGGAATTAAAAATTGCAAACTAATATACATGTTGAATGTTGTAGGTCTGTGACGATATCTAGTTTCTGCGCCGTTTTGGTCCCGAAATTTTTTTGCCTTTAGATAGTCAAAGGGTGTGAGGGGGTTAATAAGAATCAATTTGTTTGTCAAATTTTGATTGACCGAAGTCTATGCTTTTTATAAGTTTTTCAATAACTGACAAAATTTTTATTTTAAAAAAATTTAAAGTTTGCAATTTTAAGGTTAAAGAACTAAGCATAATGAATCAAAATATTATAAGCTAAAGACTTTGATCAAGATTATGTCTTTTCGTTCCAATATTTTTCAAATTAATTTTTTCAATATATTTTATTAAAACTTCGTATCCCGTGAGCCTCTTATAGGTTTTTGAGCAAATAATAAGAGTAGGTTTTAAAACATCACAGATTTGACATGTAGAGTTACCAAAAATTAGTTTGTCTGGACGAAAAAAAAGTTCAAATTAAATAACTCTATATTTTAAATCTGTGAGGTCTTGAATTTTTTTTTTATCTATTTTAAAACCACAGAACAATTCAGAATTATAAAAATTTTGGGATCATTTAAAAACATTGATCAATTTTTATTATAACAAATTTATTTTTCGGAAATTGATATGAAAATAACATCTTGTTTTCAAGTTTTTAAATATTCTATGTTTTTCAGGTTATTTATTAAATTTTTTTGAATTCCATTCTATAACCAGTTTGGAAAAAAGAAGGTTAAAACCTTACACCCTGTAATTATTTTTATTGGGTAGAATTTTTCCTGAAATTTGAGAACAAATCTAAAAATAGCTGTTCCAGCAATTTTTTTCTGAAATTGAATGTATTTTGAAATATATGGAAATTTTGAATTGAAATTTGTCTTGCAAAATGTTTCTGACTCACCTAAAAAGTCTTCAGATCCGCTAAACATATGAAAATATCTCGCTTTGAGGTCAAATCTGTTTGAATTTCCGGCAAAAGACCTGCTAAACTCAACATTAGCCAAGAAAACTTCCTTTGTCATTTTTTTACTTCTCAAATTTCTATGCGCATTTGGGATTTTCCACACAAAATATACAACTTCAGGAATTTGTTCTTTGAAATCCAAACCAGATCCCATATTCCAGTAATCTCCGTTATTATCGATATGACCATGAGCAGTAGTGGTCAAAAGTGAAAGATTCTCTGGAAAATTTGGTGAAAGAGTGATATCGATCGAAAATGCAGTATCTAGGGTTTCGGGATCGAGAAGGTGAACTAAGGGAGTTTCTGTCATGGCGAGAAGATAGCCAAGAACTGGAACGAGAGATACATCCGCGTTATCAGTTGGGAAATTTTCGATCATATATTCACATCGGTTCTAAAGTTTAAAGTTCAATTTATGGATAATATAACTTATGCATAATTTAAGGTCAAATTTTACATGATTTAAAAAAAAGCGAAAAAACTGACAAACATAAAATAATTAAAAAAAAAACGCAAGGATTAAATTTTGAACGTTTCCATTCATTTTCGGGAAAAAGTCTCATTTTCATTTTTGAATTTTTTTTGGAAATAATTTTGAAAGCTTTCATAGAAAAATTTTTTTTTCCATTTGTAATTAGGTTTTTAATCTATCTTTTTAACATAATATGAAAGATAATATTCCATTTAAAATTTTTGGAAAATTTTGAAAAAAAATTTGGAAAAAAAATTAGAAATTAATTTGTCATTTTGAATTTTGCCCTTTTTTCAAATATATTTTTTTTATTTTCAATTTCGAAACTATTCTTAAGAATAATTTTCTATGTTCAATTTATTTTATTTTGACAGTTTAACTCACAATGGCGACTTGTTGTTCGTCTTCAATCAAACTTCCATCTAGGTTGTGAGAAACAAGATATCCTTCAGCCCATGTACCGACTTCTGGGTACAGAATGGTATTGGCTGCCTTATTTCCCAAATAATTTCGAGTTTGGATGAATTGAGATCTAAAATTAATGTTAATCAGATACTAAAGTCATTATTTTCTTATTTGACTGAAACTTAGAAAATCTCGCAAAAAAATTATATAATTTGCGATAATAATTTTGAATATAAAAACAAATAGTAAAAAGGACAAAAATTTGTAAAAAATTTTTATTTCAAAATATTCAGATAAGTTAATCGTGTTCAAACTGCTCAGACGACTGCTGTGATCTCAAACCCAGTTGGCGTCGAGACTTGAGGTGATTTTCAATAATCATTTTTTGTCTCGACGGCACTGGAATATATCGGGATTTTACAAATTTCAAATACCTATAATGAAGCTCCTGATTCGATATTTCAAGTCTTTGGGCGATTGCTGAGGGGTCGAAAAAATGATCCATTGAAGCATTTCCAAATTCATATCGTCCAGGACCATTCCGGTAAAAACTACCTTTTAACCATGAAGGAACTCGACCGGTAAACTCAAGTTTAACCGGAACTGGATGTTCCTCCATTGTTTGAAACATTTTGCCAACATTTTCAATGTTCGCTGGAAACTTATCGGTGTGTCGATCTTTTGCAAAGTTTTTGGCTGAGAGACTATTAAGCAATATCAGAACATTAGAAATTTTCATTTTGAATGTTTTTTATATGTATTTGTCGAAAATAAATTTCTTTATATACTGTGGCCTGACCTTTAATCGACCACTGAATGTTTTATTTTATTGATACAGTTCGCGCTATGGAGAAACTTGCAATTATACAACATATTCACACACCAAGTTTATTGGGTCTTGTTAACCCCTGGACTCAATTATTCAATAACCTCGCCCTCGCCCTACTCAGATATTCGTTAATTAGCACACGAACCTTGAAAATGTGAATGTTGCAGTCTTGGTGAAGATTACCGTAATAAAAATAAGCTAAATTAAAACGATTTTTTATACAAATTTTTACCTTCGGAATTAAATGATATGTATTATTAAATAAACTTAAAAATATTTGTTTGGTTAAACGTTTTCGACTTTATTATCCATTAGTTCAAACCATTTTTATAATAAAAAACAGTAATACCAGACTTTTACACCGAAAAGTTTCAGAATGGAGACTCGTAGAATTTTCTGTTTTAATAAAATAAAAAGAGAGAGAAGGGCATAAAGAAGCAACAAATAACGACATGCCAGTTTCAAAAAGTTTGAAGAAACTTTAAGTTCTCCTAGCTTGTTCATTTTGGTCGATGCAACGTATAAAAACGATTCGGGGGGCTGCACCGTGTCGATGTTGGTTATCGTAAACAATTTTATGCTGGAGTGATTTTTGGAAATGTATGAGAATGATTAATTTATAATTATTATAGATAAAAGACCCAAGAGGACAGACTCGTGAATACATGAACTGATACAAACCACCCGAGAGTACTCGCACAAATTCTGATTGCAGGAATAAGTTTCTGTATAATGGTGAGATTTCGGAACGAATCAACCAATCGAAATGTCAGATGTCAGGCAATTTTTCAAAATATTCAGGAAATCCTGTCCTGTAAGGGGATTAGGGTATTTTATCCAAATCATAAAAAGATATGATTTTCAGACTTGTTAAAATACCATTTTGTCAGATGCAAAACCTGAATGAATTTTTATTGTCAATTCATTGCTTCACAAAATCAATCAATTCACAGTGCCAAAATAGAGGGGGTCAACCCAATTGCAGTACGTTTTTTGAGGATCTGAGAACATTTATCACTACGGCGCGGTGAATCGACTCCTGCAATTTGCCTATCATTTCCATGAGCCGCAATTTAAAACCAATCAAGAAATGTTTTGCTAAAACAAGTTTTTGTGTTCCTACAGAAATTACTTAGCTTCGCGATAAAGTTTCGTCATCCAACGCTATTATTGATTCCATTTAGTAAACAGTCCTAATAAAATCTGAAAAGTAATTTTTTTCAAACAGCTTGGAGGATTAAATTAAATGACATTTTACGGATAAAATGCATTGATCAATTCATATTGTGTAAACTTTGATTTAAAACTCACATTTTTGGCGGAATCATTTTTTTTGTTCAAAATATTTTCGTTATTTTTTTCCTGCTTTCTTTATTTTTCTTTTAATATTCTATTTCATTTTTCGTCATACCTGAAACGGTTGTTGTTGTTATAAACCTTTTTCTTTCATAGTTTCCTTATTTAATAAGTTCAAACTTTTTTTCACACATCGTTGAATACAAAGTACTCCATCCCTTTTTGCTCCCCAGAACAAAAAATTGATGAAAACAAAACTTTGACGAAAAAATCTGACAAACCAAAACTTTCCCATTTGACGAATTTCATCTGGGAACAAGGGGACTCGGCAATCTGCATTATTGTTTAATCGGATCTGGATCGATCGCTCAACCTTTGTTTTGGGTCGTGTCGGTTTCAAATTTTTTTGGTTTCGATTGGGATCGGGATCGGTAAGGCTGAAAAATTTGGATCGGATCGGAAATTGGAGTCGGTTTTCATATTAAGTCGATTGACATCATTGTTACACGCAAAAATCGTTATTACGTTTGTCTTTTACAATATTGGTTTTCAGGGCCCAGAAATACATCAGTCGACTCTTGAAAAATAAGATCGGATCGAGGTGGATCGGACCGATCCGATTCCGATCCAATGTGTGCACCCTTGCCTGGACACTCCAAAGTTTAACCAGAAAACAACACTCACGGAGTTTTTTCAAGACAGGTGTCATTGTTTGTAGTTGTTGTATTTCAGACCCATTGACGTTCATGTTGGTAAGGCCGGGTGGCATCGAGCTCCGGTCCAGATTGGTAACATTTTTTTCAGAGCGATATATGAAAAAAAAATGTGAAAATTATTTTTTTTATTTTTATCTTCGATAAAGTGTTTATTCTTGTAACGGTTAATAGTTTGAATTCCTTAACTAACTAATTATCGTGTGAAATATAAAAAACCACTTTCCACTGACATCCATTTCCAAACTAAACCCGAAATATAGAAATTGTTTTGAAGACGATCTTAATAACTTCAAACATTTTCGGGTGTAAGAGCTTAAAAGATCTTGTTTGTATGGTGCGTGTTTTTTTGAGATAAAAAAGTTGACCTTCAATTGCGTTTTAATATCAAAAAAAGTTTTTACTATCTAAATAAATTGGCGCCTATTACACCCACAATTTTATTTGAAATTTTTGACCGGCATACAAATTCTAAATATGTTAGTGCCAAATGGCACTTATCGACTGTACTAGCGAGTGCTAAAAATTTCAGTCGTAGTTTAGAATGAAATCGCACGACAACTCATTAGTTGACCACACGGATATTTAATAGATAGTAAAACATTAATATGTTGATTCTGCCACTGATGTTTTATGGAGAGTCAAAAACTTCTAAGTAATAAATTTGGACGTGATTTGCGGAAAATTTTCTAATTTTTCTTTAAAAGGTCGACAAAAAAATGACAAATAACATATTATGATTTTCACAAACAGCAGTCAAAAATATGTAGACACTGCATGAAAAAAGTTTAAAATGGCTATTTTTAAGCTTTTATTCATAATTTCAAAAAAACTCGATCGGAAACATTTTGGACACAGCATGCGGAAAATTTTATAATGCTTTGAATTTTTTTTAAAATTTTTTTTGAAAAAGTAACCAACAATTAATTTCGTGAGTTAAATTGACTCCAGTCTGCCAAATCGTGCCACCCCCTTAATAAAAATGCAAAAGCTTTTGTGGAAAGTGCATGTTTAGTTAGTTACAGTTCGAAATTCAGCTTTAGACGTTTAAAGACGTGTTTAAAACATGACAAATTTAGTTACTATCAGTCTATTTCGTTAGACAAAACATTAGTTTGTCTGACAAAAGCATGGTGTTTTGACGGAATGTTTAATTCATATCACACTGTTCAAATCACCGAGTATTACACTTGCCATAAAAAACAAAATTTCAAGAAATTTTTTATTTTTTTCTTAGCAGATCTACTAAGTAAGAAAAATTATTAAGTGAAATAAGGCGTTTCTGTATACACTAATGGTTTTCTGATTATCACAAGAGAGAGTTTTTTTGCGGAAAAATTACTTAACGTTTTTATCAAAAATAACCCAGCTCCTTTTGTTTTGTCCCGAGTGTTAACTCTTAGAAATTACTTATTTGTCAAAAAATGAAAACGTGCTTCAACATTATGACGTCATGTTTAAATGCTCGCGCGATTTTCATCATTTTGGTGACTAAAAAACTTAATTTGGTCATCATATATAATTAAACAGCCCCCATATTGTTGTTTACTAGCCACCTCATCATTACCCTTGATTGCAGCAAAATGCCGACTTTTATTGGTCAGATTTGAATAAATATTAACAAAATCAATGCTCGGATCGGGAATTTTTAAGACATATTCACGATCTGTGATTTGAGGCCCTTAATCCATATCGCCTTAACTGCTCTGTACGTTCCTTAAATACTTTGATAATGTTAATACACGTTTCCTCACGTGGTGATTATTAAAGATAACAACTTAATATAATTATTTTCTATTGTTATTTTAATAATCTAATTGATATTTATTTTTTTATAAGCGATGATGCAAGTGAGGCAATGTTTTTACATTATTGAATGTCAAAGCATTACAACAAGGCAGATTTTCTGCGAAGCCTCATTCAAAAAAATGGTGGACTCTGGCTTGAATTATAATGCAACGGGCTTAACATTTGTCTTTGAAATCCGAAACTTAAATATTTCCTGATTGTCAAATACGAAACGCGAAAAATATTGATCACATTATGGAAAAAAAATCGCCGATGAAGCTATTTTTTATATTCAGGCCTTCGGAGCATGAGCTTCACTTATTAATGAGTGCCAATAAACTCTGAAGATGGGAAATGACAATTTGTAATTGAATAAGAATTGTATATACAAAATACTAAACATTGTGATATTTTATGCTTACTATTTTTGACAAGTGAACAGCCTCTTTAACTCATGCCATAGATGCCTACAATTTTCAAAGGGGTGGCATAAACCCAACATCCTGGAGTCAATATAAGTTACGGAAAAATATAGTGACGTCAGTATATTTTTTCATGCTTTTATGGTTAGCTTAACCACAATTATATATGTTCCAGCTCATAAAATTAGTTTGTCTAATTTTAGAGGAAAGATTTTGAGTTCGGGTTTCCTCTTTCAAATCGTAAAATCACTTTGAAAAAAAACGAACGCAGTATAAAATTTTCCGCATTTTGTCCAAAAATTTTTTTTGTCTTATACTGACAATCTCTGGGCGAAATCCGAAAAAAAAAACTTTAACTTTTTCACGGATTCCTATATACTTTTCTGACCCGCTGTTTGAAAATCATAAAATATTAATGATATATTTTCTATCGACCTTTTTATTGAAAATGAATGAAATATTTTTCCCAAAATCAAAACACAAAATTTTTTATCTGGTTTTCTACTCTCTATTAAAATCATGCAGAATCAGTATTAACATGTTTTGGTATATATTAAGTCGCCGTATGTCACTAATCGGTGGGTCGCGCGTTTATCATGTCTGGAACTGTTGATGAAATTTTTAAACACTTGACTGTGACTCGATAAGTGCATTCGGCACTGACCCTTCAAAATGTATGGTTCTGAAAAATTCTCAATAAAATTTTGGGTGGTACTGGGCGGTATTTAGTTTGAACTAGTCAGGACATTTTTCAAATATCAAAACGCAATATTAAGGTCAATTTTATCTCATAAAAAGCTGTTTTCTCTCCTTCTGCCAATTTTTACCCTTTTTAATGGAAAAAAAACTCCGATATTTTAAGAAATTGTGGACTGTGCAGCGTTATTGAAGGTTACTTATGTAGCGGAAGCTAAACACAAAAATAAAATGAAGTGTTTTAATTTCGTCTTTAGAAAAATTTCTATAGTCGAGTTAAAAATGGAAATGATGGCACAGTGGAAAAGTTTTTTTTGTATTTTACTATAGTTAGTTAGTTAGAAAACTGGAAATATAAACGTTTGTGAGAATGAATACTTTTATGAGATAACAAATTAAAAAAGATAAGATTCCGCATTTTTTCTTATTGAATTTGCTAAAAAAAATGTACCAATCTGCTGGACTTAGCCACCCCCGAAAGTTGCCATCATTCGATTCGTCAAGATTGACCGTCGTTCGCACCTGTCATTTGTTTCAGCGTATTTTAAAAATGGTATAAAATACCATTTAAAATGGTTTTGGTTGGAACTCGCAGGGTACCCACGCAACATATTGAGGCTCCCGAGCTAAAAAAATTCAAACCAGGCGTTTTCATAACTTTTAAAAGCATACAAGTAAACATATTTTTAACATAGTGAAAGAGGGAGGAACTAAATTTTTCAATGATCTCTCGAATTGGCGTTGTGTTTGATCACTGGGGGCATATTCGAATGCATTAAGTTAGAAAGCAAAATGATAACTTAGAAGTGAAACGTTTAAGTTGAAAGTGGACTGTGTCAGTGATTTTGGGGCCTACTGAAGTTTTTGTTTGGGGGTCGGTGCCATTTGACAAATCTTTCGTTTGTTTCGTTTTTTTGTATTCTTGGTGGGAAACTTTTTTGCCACTCCAAATGTTTTGGGATAAAAATGTTTCGAACGAAAGTTGCCATTTTTGAGCTTAGTTCGTTGTAACTCTGTTTTTTCTTTGATTGAGTTTTCCGTGTATAAAGTTCGTCTTTGAAAATACTCGAAAAAACGCGAATTTGCTATCGAAGGTGTTCTAATTTAAGTTAAGTTATCTTATACTCAGAAGCCGAAAAAACGTTCTCACCACCTGTTAAGGATTTATTTAATATTTGTTTGTTACAATTTCCACGTCGAAATAAAAATATAAAAGTTTTGAAAAAAGACCAAAAAATCTGAAATTTTAGCACAACAAAAAAAAAAAAAAGTAAACTTTAACTGTGATTGAGTTGGCGAACTTAATTGAGGAAATTTCGGTGAATAAAAATTTCGATACTGGATAAAATAGAGCTTCGATGAAATTTTTGCCAATCTGTAGTTTCGTTGCAAAAATTAGGATTCGAGTATAAAAAGATGTAAACATGGGCTGGTTGTAGTTGTCACATAGTAATTTATTTAAAGTTCTTTAATGGAAAGTCAACCTAAATCAACCTATGTTTTCTCTTCCAGAAATATATCTCTCTCGAATATATTCTGTGAGGAGAGGACATCTGTTGATAAAACAGAATGTCTTAAAGTGATGCAGAAATAGCAGAGAAATTGTAAGTGCCATAAATAATAAAGGGTGTCATTGGTAGTGACACCCGTGTAATCAAACAGTCTACCCCCCACTAAGGATGACCACCCTACCTTAAAAAATCCTACAAATAAGTATTTTTCTCTATTGTCACCCTTCCTTAAAACAATCCTAAATAAGAAAGTATTTGTGTCCCTGTGTCACCTCCTTTTAAGAATAGACGTAAATATAACAATTTTGAAGAAAATTACGTATTTTTTGCTTTCAACCGCGCTTAAAAATATGACAGTTTGAAAAAAACTCGAAATACTGTATTTTTTGTTCAACCGTCCCTTAAAAAAAATTGTAAACTTTTCAAATTTTTTATTTTGAAATTTCTCTTAATGCTCTCTATTTCCATAAATGGAGAGTTTTAATCATTATTCGGAAATCCACACTTTCTCTGGGGTGCGCGTGAAATCTCTTGGTATTGACCTGTTTCCTCGAAAGTGTGATGTTACACAAAAACTTGCGTGTAACTTGATTAAAAATCTGGCAACCTACCCACGATAGTTGCTTTTTTGTATACACATGGAAATTTTTTTGTCTTTTATTCAAATAATAGCTTTGTGGTGTTTGCTTGCATCAAAAAAAAACACAAATTTGTAAGGAATTAAGCGCCATGATGTATCCGCTAACGACATCCCGTCTAAGATGTCAGGTGATACAGTAATTTGATTCATGGTACTTTTTGGCCCAAACGTGCCCATTTTACCTCTCAAAAGTGTTTATAACGCAAAATATAACCCGATTATTGGAAGATGAATCGGAATTTTTCATCAATGGTAATTCGCCATCCTCGTTGGTAGTAAAACCTAACATGTGTCTTCTTCCCAAACAACTGAGAGAAATAATTCGGAACGTGAGTCATTATGTGTCATTTTAAAAAGTCAACTTTTTTTCCAACATAAAAATTAGGGGGAATTATTTCCACGGCTTGCTAATTCGTATATCCCTTCCCGCAATAGGTTCAAAGTCTTCAATATCTTTCAGGTGTGTGGTTTTATGTAGCCAGTCGCTCCCAAATCCGTTTCTTTTGGAATTTTGGTGAAACCGTTTTTTGGAGTCACGTGACCTCTACCGAGAGTTTCGGATCCCTCAGTATCACGTTTCATCACTCGGCTCACTAGTGGATTGATATGTCAATGTTTTCGTGATTTCCCGTTCCACTTGAACAATGTTAGTGTTATTTGTTTTATATTTTAAGGGTTAAATATTTTTGTTTAATCGTTTCAATAATATATTTAAAAAATTTTCAACCCTTGAAATTATACTTTAGTCCCTTAGGGTATGCGTTCCTTGTACATCGAGACTTTAAATTAATCATGGATCTGCTGATCACTAGTTTAACACAAACAATTTCAGGCCGATATAAAATTTGGTATTATGGTTCTTGTATCTGCTGGTGTAATTAATGCAGAAAACTATGAAATGTCTCCCGCGTCCGTCGAATCATCCCGCATATAAGCGCTACATTACGTAATTATTAAAATTTTCATGCATAATACCCGTTTAAGCCCGTTATTTAATTTACCAGTAAACTTTTTTTATTAAAGATGTTTCAGGGGTCTCACTCCACTCTAGGAAACTCGCCTCTCTGTGACCTCGGCACTCTGAAATGAAAAACAATTTTCCAAATTTGTTTTTGTTTGAAAGGTAAAAAAAAGTATTCAAGCTGGAGGGCCTGATTGTCAATCGTTGAAGTTATAAACTAGAATCAAATATTTTTGAAATTTTGTAAATTGTGGTGTAATTGGAAAAATCACAATCTTAACATGTTTTGTGCTAAAAAATTAAAATGATTCTCTTGTTTGATAAGATCCTTTGAGAAGGTTTCTATGAGCGAGCCATACCTAAAATTAAGAATCCTTTCAGTGACCCGTGACTTACGTATAAACAGTTTTATTCGCCGTCCCTAAAAAAGTACCGTAAATTAAAATAAGTATTCAAAATAGTTTATTTAAGCAAGCTCTCAAAATGTAAATGATTATCGTGTATTTAAATGGTCATTTCAGCATTTTTCATATTAGGATACACAGTTGGGCAAGAGTTGGTTAATTTCCTAAATCCATCTTCTCTCTATCTACGCTCTATATCTACTGCTGATTCCTCTTATCCTAGCGGGGTACTCTTTCGTTAGTTGCGTTTCAGGCCTGAAAATTTAAATCGAGAATAGCAATATTCAATTGGTATGTTGAAACTTCTGATTATTTCGTCGAGTAGAAATGTCGAAGGTCATACATAGAGAATATATATAAACGATATATAATCGTCCTCTTTTCGAACGGTCCGCCTCTCTCCTATATATATTAGAGGATGCTCATGAGAGCTATCTCGCTCCGCACGCACTTTTTTCACGCGCAAATATATGTTTGTGATATTCAACTGGCGATGTCCACATGGGTCTTAAGATCTTATATATGTACATATATGGCTGCACGGTCCACGGCTCGCAGTATAATACAAAATTCTTCGGCCGTACATCAGACGAAAAGTAACTGTAAATATATTTTTGTTTATTAGGAGACGTCAAAAGATATGCATATCCGGTTTAATTAATACAAAAAAAAATTATCTGTTATTCAGACAAACATCGGCGCGATCGGTATTTTCTTAGGCATTATCATGCTGGTTCTTTTGGCTCAAAAACTTGTTGAATGATGATTAATGATATCGACTTCGAAATGACAGGTAATTGGAAATAATAAAAAATTTCAAAATGTCTAAAATATCAAAATTCCGGAACTTTAAAATTGACGAAAAAATAAGAAAACTGGTCTTCCCTTCTCTCAGGCACAGTGTGCCCCGCCACCGAGTGAAAAAAATGCCAAAAAAAAATGAGAATCGCGAGCAATAAGCGATTTACAACAGTTTTATTTTCAATGGCGAATCAGTTGTATTCCTTCAGTTATTCGTGGATTTAAAAATATTTTAAGTATTGTTTTTAAAGCTGTTCTACAAGAGTGTAAGCATTACTGTGTTTATTCGCCCTAAGATGTCGTTGAAAACGATTCATTTTTGTTCGCCAACAGATACAAGAATGGTTATTTATCCAAATCTAGACAGTTTCGGTATTTCAAAATGTTCGGGGACGTACGCTAAAAGTTTTAAAAAATATCTAACACAGAATTTGTTGCAAAATGTTACGTTTTGAAAATCTGTTAAACCTCCACACTACCACTGGCTAATTCGTCACGGGGGCCGGTAATTTCATATTTTGTAATAGATGAAAAAAGTTTATTTTTTACACATTTCGTAAACTTGATTTCATGACGTCTCTTTGTGCGGGAAAATACCTTATGTACCTTGTCATTTAGTGTTACTTTATTGAATTATTCATATTTTATTTTCACCAATATTTTTTCATTAAAAAATTCCCAATTTTTTCCTTTCTAATAAAATATTGATAATTTCAGAGATCTTGACGATTAGAACTTTTTTGAATGTACGGCGAATAAGAAGCATATTCGACCCCGATTCCAGTTGTTCGCCTGTTAATTGGTTCTGTTTTGCCAATATGATTACTTTTAGGGGTTTTTGATAATCCAAAAACTCCCTTTTCAAAGGTTATGAATTTCTCAAGACCCCTAGGGTGTATGACGGAAAGTAATGATATTCGAGTAATGTCGATAGTCAATGTTGATAATCGTTCAAAGCAAAAAGTGTTATCTCTCTGNATATTTTGTTGAAAAAATTTAATAAATATATTCTAGAACCTAAATTCGAATTACTGCGTGAATCAATTATCCAAAAAAGTTGTTTCTGAGGTTTTCATAAAATTTACTTTTGCATTTGTGATGTAAGTTGACCAACCTTACTCTGATTACCCTTTCACTCCATTATAAATTCCAGATCTTGTTTTAATTGACCAATCAGAGCGTATCTTCCCCGACGTCCGGCGTATGGGTGAAATCCGGCGTATAAGTGAAGGTTTTAAGCGAAAAAAGTTTCACCTATACGCCGGACCCTGCTGTACAGACTTTTACACAAAAAGTTTCAGAATAGAGATCTAGAATTTTCTGTTTTAATAAAATAAAAAGAGAGAACGGCATAAAAAAGCTAAAATAAGACATGCCGGTTTCAAAGAAGTTTAAAGAACGTTAGTTATTCTTGCTTGTTCAATTTTGGTCCATGCATACGTATAACAAATGCTTCTGCATCCATTCGATGTTATTTCGAACGAAAGTTTTTCTGGATGATTTTGAAATGCGACTGAAAATAGTTCATTCTGATCTGATCCTCAATCATAGCGAGTCTTTGTTTCTCAGCCTCATGTTGTTTAACGATTACATTTTGGTCATAATTTGGCTTTTTAAAAATTCTGATTTTTTTCTTGTACTCTTTACAGCCAATTATATCCCTTTATGACCTTTTGCATGATCTAATAGATGTGGGTTGAGGGAGCCAATCCTACCACTCCTAAGACCCCTTCTAGCCACTCATGAGGCCGCTTTCTCTTCTTTTAAGCCCACATCTCTCAGATCATGCAAAAGGTCATAAAAGGATATGACAATAAATGGAACTTTCCCTAGAAGGTTGCTGATGTTTACCAACTCGTACTTTTAGAAGCCCTTTACTTTGACCTGTGTACTTTGCGGAACATTGGCATTCGAAACAGTACACACAGTTTGCGGTTTACATAAGTTCGTGTTTTGGTTTAAATGTGTAGGAGTAAATGTTCGGAGAAAATATATTAAATCGTGATTTACTGCCATGAAATCTTCACTTTCACAAATTTTCATAAAGAGTCTTGGAAGAGTTTTAATTAACCTTATATNGCTAGTACTTTTCGATACTGTATTTTTGAATAATGTAAATAATGTATAATTAATATATTTGAGTTGTTATATTGTAGGCTGTCATCTGTGATTTATCAATATAAATAAAATTTATATAAGTTTACTAAAAGTGTAGTTTTTTTCAAACATTAATTAAACAAAATAGCTAAATTTACGTCAAATGATTTATATATCAAATCAGGCCAACTAAATAGATTTCAAAAATTGGAAAACCAATAAATTCCGAATAATTTCATTTTTTTGCCAAAAAAAATGAGCAAACTTTAACATTTTCTAGTGCACTTTCAGACTTTTAAATACCATTTTGTCAGATGCAAAACCTGATGATTTTGTTTCGAATTTCATGCTTCACAAAATCAATCAATTCAAGAGCCAAAATAGAGGGGATCAACCCAATTGCAGTGACGTTTTTTGAGACTGAGACATTTATCACTACGGAGCGGTGAATCGACTCCTCAATTTGCCTATCATTTTCATGAGCCGCAATTTAAAACAAGTCAAGAAATGTTTGCTAAAAAAAGTTTTTGTGGTTCCTACCAGAAATTACTGAGCTTATCGACGATAAGTTATCGTATCAACGCTATTATTGATTCCATTTTAGTAAAAATCCTAAAAAATTGAAAAGTAATTTTTTTCAAACAGCTTGAGGATTAAATTTTAAATGACATTTTACGGATAAAATGATCAATTCATAATTGTTAAACTTTGATTAAAACTCACAATTTTTGGCGGAATCATTTTTTTGTCAAAATATATTTTCGTTATTTTTTTCCTGCTTTCTTTATTTTTCTTTTAAATATTCCATTTCATTTTATATTTCACCTGAAAGGTTGTTTTTTGTTATAAAACCTTTTTCTACATATTTCTATTTATAAGTTCAAACTTTTTCACACATCGTGAATAAATACTCCATCCCTTTTACTCCCAGAACAAAAATTTGATGAAAAACAGACTTTTGACAAGAAAAAATTCTGACAAAACAAAACTTTCCCAATTTTTGAGAATTTCAATCTGGGACAAGGGGTCGGCACATCTGCATATTGTTTTGAATCGGATCTGGATCGATCGCCTCAACCTTTTTTTGGGTTGGTCGGTTAAAATTTTTTTGGTTTTGATCGGGATCGGATCGGTAGGCTTGAAAAAATTTGGATCGGATTGGAATTGGATCGGTTTTCATGTTAAGTCGATTGGCGTTCATTGTTAACCGCAAAAAATCGTTATTACATTTGTCTTTTAATAATGAGTTTCGAGGCCCAGAAATACATCAGTCGACTCTTGAAAAAATACGATCGGATCGGAAACCGATCCGATTCCGATCCAATTGTGCCCACCCCTGCCTGGGACACTCCAAAGTTAACCAGAAAACAACATCACGGAGTTTTTCAGAGGTGTCATTTTGTAGGTTTTGTATTTCAGACCACATTGACGTTCATGTTGGTTAAGGGGGTGGCATGATCCACTGGCATCGATCCGGCAGATTGGTACATTTTTTTAGAGCGATATATGAAAGAAAAAAAATGTGAAAATTATTTTTTTTATTTTTTATCTTCAATGAAAGTGTTTATTCTTGCGAACGTTAATAGTTTGAATTTCTTAACATAACTAATTATGTGTAAAAATATAAAAAACCACTTTCCACTGCACATCCATTTCCAACTTAACCCGAATATAGAAATTTTTTGAAGACGATCTTAATAAACTTCAAACATTTTGGGTGTAATAGAGCTAAAAGTCTTGTTTCGTGGCTATTTAAATTTCCTTGATTGAATTCCGTTTTTTTTTTGAGATAAAAATTGACCTTCAATTGCGTTTTAATATAAAAAAAGTTCTTACTATCTAAATAAATGGCTCCTATTCACCCACAATTTTATTTGAAATTTTGACCAGCATAAAATTTTCTAAATATTTTAGTTGCCAAATGGCACTTATCGAGTGTGTACGCCGAGTGCTAAAAATTTCATCGATAGTTTAGAAATGATATCGCCCCGCACCACACTCATTAGTTGACACACGGATATTAATAGATACTAAAACATTTAATATGTGTTCTGCATGATGTTTTATGGAGAGTTCAAAAAAACTTAATAAAATTTTGGACGTGATTGCGGAAAATTTTCATACTTAATGTCTAAACAGGTCGACAAAAAATGACAAATAAACATATATGATTTTTCAAACAGCAGTCAGAAATATGTTAGACATGCAATGAAAAAAGTTAAAAATGGCTATTTTTTAAGCTTTTATTCATTAATTTCAAAAAAACGATCAGAAAATTTTGGACAAGAAATGGGGAAAATTTTCATAATGCTTTGATTTTTTTTGAAAATTTTTTTGAAAAAAGTAAACCAACTAATTAATTTCGTTAGTTAAATTGACTCCAGTCTGCCAAATCGATGCCAACCCCTTAATAAAATGCAGAAAGCGTTGTGAAATTGACATGTTTAGTTAGTTAGAGTTCGAAAAATTCAGCTTTTAGACGTTAAAGACGTGTTTAAAAAGTGACAAATTTAGTTATATCAGTCTATTTCGTTAGACAAAAACCATTTGTTTGTCTGACAAAAAGCATGGTTTTGACGAATGTTTAATTTTCATATCACATGTTCAAATCACGAGATTATCACTTGCCAAAAATAACGCCATAAAACAAAAAATTTTCTAAAATTTTTATTTTTTTCTCAGCAGATCTAATAAGTTAAAAAAATTATATAGTTGAATAAGCGTTTCATTATACACTTAGACTTTTCTGATTATCACAAGAGATGTGGTTTTTGCGGAAAATTATTAACTTTTTTATCAAAAATAACCAGCTCCTTTTGGTTTTGTCCGAGTGTTAAACTTCTTAGAAATTACTTATTGTCAAAAATGAAAACGTCTTCAAATTATGACGTCATTTTAAATGCTCGCGCGATTTTCATTTTGGTGACTGAAAAACTTAATTTTGGTCCTCATATATAAATTAACAGCCCCCATATTGTTGTTACTAGCACTCGATCATAACCCTTGATTGCAGAAAATGCCGATTTTATTGGTCAGATTTGGAAAATATTAACAAATCAAATGCTCGGATTCGATTTTTAGAATATTCACGATCTGTTATTTGAGGCCTTAATCCATATCGCCTTAAATGCTCTGTAACAGTTACTAAATAAACTTTGATAATGTTAAACACGTTTCCTCACGTGGTGATTATAAAATAAACAATTATATAATTATTTTCTATTGTATTTTAATAATCTACTTGATATTTATTTTTAATAAGCAGTGCTGCAAGTGAGCAATTTTTTACATATTGAATGTCAAGAGCATTAAACAAGGGCAGATTATTCTGCGAAGCTCATCAAAAAATGTGTGGACTCTGGCTTGAATTATAATGCAACGGCTTAACATTTGTCTTTGAAATACCGAAATTAAATATTTCCTGATGTCAAATACGAACGCGAAAAATATTGATCAAATTATGGAAAAAACCGCCGATGAAGCTATTTTTTAATGATAAGGAGTGACTGTCCATATTCAGGCTTCGAGCATAAGCTTCACTTATTAATGGAGTGCCATAAACTCTGAAGATTGGAAATGACAATTTGTAATTGATAAAGAATTTTATAAAATACTTAATTAGTTTATTTATGCTTATTATTTTGAACAAGTGAACAGCCTCTTTAACTCATGCATAGATGCCTACATATTTTCAAAGGGGTGGCATAAACCCAACATCCTGGAGTCATAACTTACGAAAATAGTGAGTCAGTATATTTTTTCATGCTTATTATTGTTAGCTTAACCAAATTATATATGTCTCAGCTTCATAAAATTATTTTGATCTATTTTAGGAAAGATTTGAGTTCGGGTTTTCCTCTTTCAAATCGTTAAAATTTGAAAAAAACGAAGCATTATAAAAATTTTGCGCATTTTTTGTCCAAAATTTTTTGGCTTCATAACTGAAATCTCTGGGCGAAATCCGAAAAAAAAAACTTTAACTTTTTTCACGGATTCCTACATATTTTCTGACCGCTGTTTGAAAATCATAAAATTTTAATATTATATTTTCTATCGACTTTTTAAGAAAAATAATGAAAATTTTCCCAAAATCAAAATTTTTTATTCGTGGTTTTTTTTACTCTCCATAAAATCATGCAGAATCAGGTATTAAATGTTTTGGTATCTATTAAATCGCCGTATGTCAATTAATCGGTAGGTCGCGCGTTTATCATTTTGGAACTGTTGATGAAATTTTTAACACTTGACTGTGCACTCGATAAGTGCCATTCGGCACTGAACCTTTAAAAATGTATGGTTCTGAAAAATTCTCAATAAAATTTTGGGTGTACTGGGCGGTATTTAGTTTGATAGTCAGGACATTTTTCAATATCAAAACGCAATTTAAGGTCAATTTTTATCTCATAAAAAGCTGTTTTTCTCACCTTTCTGCCAATGTTTACCCTTTTTCATGGAAAAAAAACTTTGATATTTAAGAAATTGTCGACTGTGCAGAGTATTAAGGTTACTTATTAGCGGAATAAACCCAAAAATAAATAAAGTTTATTAATTTCGTCTTTAAGAAAAATTCTATAGTCGAGTTTAAATTGGAAATTGATGCACAGTGAAAAGTTTTTTTGGTATTTTTAACTATAGTTAGTTATGTTTAGAAAATGAAAATATGAACGTTTGTGAGAATGAATACTTTTATTGAAGATAACAATTAAAAAGATTCCGCATTTTTTCTTTTGAATATTGCTAACAAAAATGTACCAATCTGCTGGACTTATGCCACCCCCGAAAGTGCCATCAATTCGTTCGTCAAGATTGACCTTGTTTCGCACCTGTCATTTTTTTCAAGCTATTTTAAAAATGTATAAAATACCATTTAAAATGGTTTTGTTGAACTTGCAGGGTACCCACGCAACATTTGGAAGGCTCCCGAGCTAAAAAAAAATCAAACCAGGCTTTTTCATAACTTTAAAGCATAAATAAACCATATTTTTAACATGGTGAAAAGGAGAAGCTAAATTTCAATGAGTCTCTCGAATTGGCTGTTTTGATCACTGGGGGCATAAATTACGAATGCCATTTAATTAGAAAGCAAAAATGATAACTTAAATGAAACTTTAAGTGAAAGTGGATTTGTCAGTGATTTTTGGGCGGCCTACTGAAGTTTTGTTTAAGGGGGTCGGTGCATTTTGACAGATTTTCAGTTTTTTCGTTTTTTGTATTCTTGATGGGAAACTTTTTGCCACTACGAAATTTTCGGATAAAAACTTTTTCGAACGAAAGTTGCCATTTTTGAGCTTAATTCGTTTTATCTGTTTTTTCTTGATTGATTTTCCCGTTATAAATCGTCTTTTGAAAAAATACTCGAAAAACGCGCATTTGTTATCGATAGTGTCTAAATTAAATTAAAGTTAAGTAATATCTTATTATTCAGAAGCCTAAAAAAACGGTCTCAACTACCTGTTAAAATTTAATTAATTTTTTTTTTACAATTTCCACGTCGAAATCAAAAATTTAAATTTTTGAAAAAAGACAAAAAAATCTGAAATTTTAGCACAACAAAAGAAATAAATAAAGTAAATTTAACGTGATTGAGTTGGCGAACTAATTAAGTAAATTTCGGTGAAATAAAATTTTTCCGATACTGGATAAAATAGAGCTTCGATGAATTTTTGCCAATCTGTAGTTTCGTTGCAAAAATTAGGATTCAGAGTATAAAAAAGATGTAAACATGAGCCTTGTTGTAGTTGTACATAATAATTTATCACAGTTTTTAATGTAAATCAACCTAAATCAACGTATGTTTTTCCTTCCCAGAAATATATTCTCTCGAATATATTCTGTGAGGAGAGACATCTGTTGATAAACAGAATGTCTTAAAGTGATGCAGAAATAGCAGAATGTAAAGTGTATAAATAATAAAGGGTGTCATTGGTATGACACCCTGTAATCAACAGTCTACCCCCACTAAGATGGCACCCTACCTTAAAACAATCCTAAAATAAAGTATTTTTTTCTATTGTCACCTTCCTTAAAACAATCCTAAATAAAAAGTATTCTTCCCTGTTGTCACCCTCCTTTAAAAAAAAGACCTCTATAACCAATTTTGAAAGAAAATACGTATTTTTTGCTTTCAACCGCGCTTAAAAAATATTGACAGTTTTGAAAAAAACTCGAAATACTGTATTTTTTTTTCAACATTCCTTAAAAAAAATTTAAACTTTCAAATTTTTTATTGAAACATTCTCTCAATGCTCTCTATTTCCATAAATGGAGAGATTTTTATCATTATTCGGAAATCACACCATCTTGGGTCGCGAAAATCTTTGGTATTTGACCAGTTTCCCTCGAAAGTGTGATGTACACAAAAACTTTCGGTCAATTGAATTATAAATCTGGCAACCTACCCACGATAGTTGCTTTTTTGTATACACATGGAAAAATGTTTTTGTCTTTATTCAAAAATAATAGATTTGTGGTGTGCATCAAAAAACACCAAATTTGAAAGGATCAGGCGCCATGATGTATTCCGCTAACGACATCCCTAAGATGTCGTTATAAGAATTTGCATTCATGGTNAGGTAAAATGCTCTTTATCGCCACATCTGAAATGAAAAAAAACAATTTTCAAATTGTTTTTGTTTTGAAAGTTAAAAATTATTCAGCTGGAGCTTGATTTTCAATTTGAAGTTATAAACTAGAATCAAATATTTTTGAAAATTTTGTAAATTTGTGAATTGGAAAAAATCACAAATTCATTAACAATTTTTTGTGCTAAAAAATGAAAATGATTTTCTTGGGTAGTCCTTGGAAGTTTCTATGAGCGGTCCACCAAAAATTAAGAACTTTCCAGTGACCCCTTTACTAAACATTTTCATTTCGCCTCCCCAAAACTATTAATGCAGCAATTAATTTTCATGAAAAATATTTAATTTTCGAAAATTCTAGATTTTGTTCTAAATTGTTTTGAAAAAAATAATTGTCACCATGAGATTCCTTAGATCAACTTTAGTTATTACCGATATTAATGTATCCTAACTTAATTCTATAAATTCAAATTACAAAAAAAAAACGACACCCAGCCCCTTAAGTCATAAAATTTCGCCCGAGTTAGACTCTCGTTTACGAGAACAAGTTAAGGTACCGTTGTTGCCTCAAAAAAAAGCTACCTAAATAAAAAATATTCAAATTTAGTTTATTTAAGCAAGCTCTTAAAATTAGAATGATATTGTATTTAAATGGTCATTTCAGCATTTTCATTTAGTCACAGTTGGGCAAAGTTGTTAATTTCGAAACAAAATATTGTTCTACTCTCTTCAATAATTTTGATTTTTTCTAAAAAAGAAACATTTGGTTGTGTCCAAGGCCTGAAAATTTAATTTTTTCCACTACTGTACATTTTCATGGTATTTGAAAATTCTTTGATTTATTTTGGGTTTCAGAAAAAATTCGAAGGTTTTGTCCATTCTAGATACTAAAATATAATAAAACGATAACGTGCAGTTTTCTTTAACCGGCCTTTCTTAATTTTGGAGGTGAATTACCGGTTAACCGGACATCCGGGTTACGAAATCCATTTGTTGTGTATTAAAGGCATGTACTTAAAACAAGGGGCTTAAGCTTTAAAAAGCTACCTAATTCAGCTTGCCACCAAAAAACTCAATATAATACAAATTTTTCGGCCGTACATCAGCGAAGTAACTGTAAATATATTTTTGTTATTAAGAGACGTGAAAGATATGCTTCCGGTTTAATTTAATACAAAGAAAATTATCTTATTCAGACAAACATGGGCAGATCGGTATTTTCTTAAGATCATCAATGCTGGTCTTTTGGCTCAAAAACTTGTGAAATGATCAATAATGATATCGACATTCGAAATGACAGTAATTTTGAAAAAAATAAAAAATTTCAAATGTCTAAATATCAAAAATTCCGAACTTAAAATTGACGAAAAAAAGAAACATGTCATGATAATTTTCAAAGTGCGCCACCGAGTGAAAAAAATGCAAAAATAATTAGAATCGCGAGCAATAAGCTATTTGCAACATTTTATTTTCAATTGGGCGAATCAGTTTATTCCTTCAGTTATCGTGGATTTAAAAATAATTTTAATATTGTTTTAAACTGCCCTACAAGATGTGAGCATACTGTGTTTATTCGCCCTAAAGATGTCTTGAAAGCGATCATTTTTGATTCGCCAACAGATACAAGAAATGGTATTTATCCAAAATCTAGACATTTCGGTATTTCAAAAATGTCGGGGACGTACGCTAAAAGTTTTAAAAAAATATCTAACACAGAATTTGCAAAATGTAAACGTTTTGAAAATTGTTAAACCTCCACACTACCCACTCGCTAAATTCTCACGCGGGCCGGTATTTCATATTTTAATAGATGGAAAAGTTTATTTTTACACATTTCGTAAACTTGATTTTACAATGTAAACGATGTCGTCTAATGGCGTATGTTCGCCCAAAGGATATACTGAAAACTATTATTTTTGATATAACCTCAAAATTTAAGATTTGATTAATAATCTTATTGACCAAAAAGAATTTTACACCCACAAACCCTTCAAAAATTTCAAAAAAATAGTATGAATCAGTTCAAGGCTATCCCGACGCCGCTTTAGAAATATCTAAAATATGGCGGCGTTATCTTTAACAACAAAAAAAATATAAAATTTGAATGCGTTTTTAATGCAATTTTGAAATTTAAAATTATACTAAAGACCTCCACCCTAAAAATGACATGGGTTGAACATTGTATATCCAATAGCCACCTTTCCGGGCAACTTACGCCTTTAGAATCGACCATTCAAAAATTAGAAAATTCGTCTTCCCTTCAAATAAGTTACATCGTTTCAACTTTTCTTAAATTCTGTTATCTTATTGGTCGGCCAAAATAACAAGAAAGTTTAAAGGGTAGACTCGGTGTAAATAATTAACCCGTAGGAAATATGGCTAATTTTTCTCCCAGTTTCCTAAGCTGCAGAAACGGCGTTTATGGCGTCATTGGCTTATATATGTTTAATTGTTAATTTTGTTTTCTGTTGAACGCTCGAAAATTTAAATTTTTTGAATAATTCTAGAATTACTAATTCTGCGCCTTTTTTGAACTTAAATCTGTGCAATTTCCACATATAAAATCTATAAAAATGATAATTTGGAATTCGTCGAAATATCTGAAAGTTTTCATAGGGCGAAATAAAAAATCGAACAGAATTAACCATGACGTACTTCTCTCTATAGAGGGATACACTACTTTTCGGGGAATACGACCTTTTCGATGAGTCCGTATTTTTACTGAAAAGTAAACGTCGAAACTTTTATTGATATGGAATTTAATCCTTTTCGCCATTTTCTGCAGTTCATCGCATTTGAAAATGCAATTTTTTCCTTGTATAAAAGCATTTATTTAGGCGGCCGTTTTTTTTGAAAATTCTTGGGAAAAACGGCAAAATAATTTTTACCCATGTTGTTACGAACTAGAGTTTTAATTTGTTTTTTCGATTGGTATTGGCCTATGAAAACTTTCAAGAGTGTTTCGACCACGAATTACCAAATTTCATTTTATGGATTTTATATGTGAAAAATTGCAGAGATTTTTTAGTTCAAAAAAAGGGAAGAATTTAGTAATTCTAGGAATTATTCAAAAAATTTAATGGTTCGAGCGAATTCAACAGGAAAACAGAAATTATACAACAAAACATATTGAGCCAATGAGCCATACACGCCGTTTCGGCAGCTTAGGACGAACTTGGGAGAAAAAATTAGCCTATAGTCTACGCGGTTATTATTTACACCGGTCTTACCCTTTAAACTTTCTTGTTATTTTGGCCGATCCAATAAGATAACCGAATTTAAGAAAGTTGAACATTGTACACTTATTTTGAAGTGATACGCAGATTTTCTAATTTTTTGAATGGTCTGCGTTTAAAGGCGAAAGTTGCCCAGGAAAGGTGGCTATTGGGAGTATTACAATGTTCATCCTGTCATTTTGAGGGTGGAGGTCTTTAGTTAATTTGCTCAATTTAAAATGCATTAAAACGCATTCAAAGTTTTAGCTATTTTTTTTTGTTGGTTAAAGATAACGCCGCCATATTTTAGATATTTCTAAAGCGGCGATCGGGTAGCTTGAACTGATTCATAGATGTTTTTGAAGTTTTTGAGTGTGTGGGGTGTTAAATTTTGTATTGGTCAATAAGTTATTAATCAATCTTATTTAAAGGTTATCTCAAAAATAATATTTTCAGTATGATCTGATTGGGCGAACATCACGCCAATTAACGACATGTTTACATTGTAAATCAGTTTTCGAAATGCTGTAACAATCACTTTCCATCTGATTAAAATATGAATCCGGGCACCGCGTTGAGAATTTAGCGTGTGTGTGGAGTTTAACATTGGTAAAACGTTTACATTTGCAATTCTGGGTTAGAGATGTTTTACTAATTTTTGCGTACGTCCCCGACATTTTTGATACCGAAATGTCTAGATTTTGGATAATACCATTTCTTGTATCTGGTTGGCGAATCAAAAAATGATCGCGTTTCCAAGACTCTTTAGGGCGAATAGAACACAGTATGCCTCAATCTTGGGAAGCAGTTTTAAAACATATTAAATATATTTTTAAATCCACATCAGCTGAAGGACTAAACTGATTCGCCCAATGGGTGAAAGTAAAATGTTGTTAATCGTTTTGCCTCGGGTTCTAATTAATTTTTTGCTTATTTTCACTTCGGGTGGGCACTCCTGAATATCATGAATTGATTCTTTTTTTCGTCATTTTAAGTTGCGAATTTTTTGATATTTAGCATTTGAATTTTTTATTTTTTTCAAATTACTTTGTCTTTCGCTGTCGATTCATTGATTGATCATTTCACAAGTTTTGGCCAAAAGACGCGATGATTTAATCTTAAGAAATACCGATTGCCATGTTTGTAATGATAAGATGATTTTTTTTTAGTATTAACTTAACCGAAGCATATTTTGGAGTCTTTTATAAGCAAAATTATATTTACAGTCACTTCGCTGTGTTACGGCGGAGAATTGTATTTATATTGAGTTTTTGGTGGTAGCTGAATTAGGTAATTTTTTTAAAAAGCGTAAAGCCCTTGTTTGTACATGCCCTTTAATACACAACAAATGATTTCGTAACCCGATGTCCGTTACGGTAATTGACTCCAAATTAAGAAAGGCCGGTTAAGAAAACTGAGTAAACGTTTTTATTTATTTTGTATCTGAATGGACAAACCTTCGTTTTTTTTTTAAACCCAATAATCAAAGAATTTTCAATCCAGAAAGTGTAGTGGACAAAATTAAATTTTCAGCTTGGAACAGACATGCTTTCTTTTTAGAAAAACCAAATTATTGGAGGAGCTACGAACATATTTTTCATTTTCGAAAAATTACAACTTTGCCCAACTGTGACTAATGAAAATGCTGACTGAACCCTTTAAATACAGAATATATCATATATTTTAAGACCTTGCTTAAATAACTTAATTTGAATCTTTTGATTTAGGTAGCTTTTTTTTGAGACAACGGTACTTTAATTGTTCTCGTAAAGAGAGTCTACTCGGGGAAATTGTCACAGACACAAAGAACAATGTTAGGGGGGTGGGTGTCGTTTTTTTTTGTTAATTTGAATTTTATAGAATTTAATAGGATTACATTATATCGGGTTATAACTAAGTGATCAAGAATCTACATGGTGACAATTATTTTTTTCACATTAGAGAACAAAATCTAGGAATTTTTTCGAAAATTAATTTTGGATAAAAATTTAGATTGCTGCGATTAAGTTTTAGGGAGGCGAACTGGACAATGTTTAGTAGGGGTCACTGGAAAGTTCTTGAATTTAAGGTGGACGCTCATAGAAATTCAAGGACTACTCAAGAGATATTTTTATTTTTAGCACAAAGAAATTGTTAATGATTGTTGATTTTTTCCAATTCACAAATTACAAAATTTTCAAAAATATTTGATTTCTAGTTATACTTCAAATTGAAATCAGGCTCCAGCTGATAATTTTTTCTTTTCAAAACAAACAATTTTGAAATGTGTTTTTTTTCATTTCAGATGTGCGATAAAAGCATTTTACCTATTTTAGTTATTTACTCCGCGTATCACAAATCCTGGAAAATCTTATAAAATTTAGGTTATGGTATTCAGTAACAGGCTTAACGGGTACTGGCGAAATTTTATTATTGTAAATGTAGCGACTATAAGGGAGGTTGATTTTTTGCTCATTTGATTCGTCCACCAGTAGATGAAAGACATAACACATTTTAATTGCCTGCAATTTTGTCTGGTGTTTAAACTGCGTGATCAGCAGACTAGTGATGAATTACTGTTTAAGACGCATACCCTAGGACTAAAATAGCATTTTAGGTTGAAAATTTTCAAATATTTATTAAAGATTAAAAAACTTATTTACTTAGAAGAACATACATTAACATTTTTTTTAAGTGGACGTATCAACGAAAATTTTGACATTATCGATCCATCTAGTGAGCCCGAGTGATGAGAAGTGATTTACTTGGATCCGACATCTGGTAGAGGATCAAGTGATTCCAAAAAACGGTTTCAAATCCAAAGAGACGATTTGGGAGGCGACTGGCTACATAACACAACTGGAAGATATGAAGAGTATTTTTAGATATTGCGGGAAGGGCTACACGACATTAGAGCGGTGAAATATTACCCCTTTTTTATGTTGAAAAAGTCTTTTAATTTAAACAATGACTCAGTTCGGATTTCCTCAGTTGTAGGGGAAATAGAACATTGTTATTTTTACTACCGAGGATGGCGAATTAACTTGATGACAATTAAACTCGATTTATCTTCCAATAAACGGGTTTCGTTTGGCATTTATAACTTTGAGGGTAAATGGCAGGTTTGGCAAAGAGTACCACTGAATGGCAAATTCTCTTAACGGACAGATCTTAGATGTCGTTACGGAATACATCATGGCGTTAATTCTTTTACACAATTTGTGTTTTTTTGATGACACGAGAACTCATTGAAATTTTAGCTTCTCTCTTTCACATGTTAGAAAGTAGTTTATTTATGCTTGAGTTATTTGAAAAAGCCTGAGTTTGAATTTTTTTTTGCTCGGGAGCCTTCCGAAAATGTGCGTGGGTACCTGCGAGTTTACAAACAGTTAGTGGTTTTTTATAATTTCAAATAGCTTCAAAATTGAAGGTCGCGAACGAGTCGAATCTTGACGCATACGATTGATGGCACTTCCGGGGTATGATATAGTCAGAATTGGTAATTTTTTTAGCATATTCAAGACCAAATGCGAATCTTTCTTTTTAATTGTTATCTTCAATAGAAGTTTTCTTCTCACAACGTTATATTTCCTTTTCTAACATAACTACTATACGTTAAAACATACATAAAAACTTTTCACTGATGCATCACTTGCCAATTTGTTAACTGACTATAGAATTTTTCGTAAAGACGAAATTATACACTTCATTTATTTTTTGGGTTTATTCGCTTATAATAACTTAATATCTGACAGTCCGCACCATTTTCTTAAATATCACAAGTTTTTTTCCATAAAAGGGTAACAATGGGCCAGAAAGGACCGGAAAAACACTTTTTATGAGATAAAAATTGACCTTAATTGCCGTTTTGATATCGAAAATGTCTGACTATCAAACTAATACCGCCGCTACACCAATTCTTATTAAGAATGTTTAGACCTACATTTTTAAGGTTCAGTGCCGAATGCCTTATCGAGATGCAGATCAAGGTTAAAAATTCTAACAGTTCCAAACTGATACGCGCACTACCGATTAGTGACTACGGCGATGTTGATAGATACCAAAACATTTACCTGATTCTGCTGATTTATGGGAGTAACAAAAAACCACGAATAAATTTTTGGTTTTGCATTTTGGATGAAAATTTCATTATTTTTCTTAAAAATCGATAGACATATATCTTAAAATGTTTGATTTTCAAAGCGGTTCGAAAATATGTAGGAATCCGTGAAAAGTTGAAGTTTTTTTTTGGATTTCGCCCTGCGATTCAGTTATGAAGGACAAAAAAATTTGGACAAAAGCGGAGAAATTTTTATAATGCTTCGGTTTTTTCAATTTTTACGATTGAAGAGAAACCCGAACTTCTTTCCTGAATGTGAAAGTAGATCAATATATTTGACAGTTGAACATATATAAGTTGGTTACGCTAACATATAAGCATGAAAAATTACTGACTCACTATTTTCGGCAGTTATGACCAGGATGTTGGGTTAATTTGCACCCCTTTTGATATTAGGATCTATGATGAGTTACAGGCTGTTCAGCTGGTTCAAAATAATAGCTAAATATAAACTATTTAGTTTTTATAAAGTTCATTTCAATTACAAATTGTCATTCTTCAATTTCCGGTTTATGGACTCCATTAAATAAGTGAAGCTCAATGCTCGACCGCCTCCGAATATGGACGCACTGCTTTCATTAAAAATAGCCTTCCTCGGGTTTTTCACATATTTGATCAGATATTTTTGCAGCTATCGTATTTGACATAGGAAATATTAATTTCGGTATTTCAAGACAAATGTTTAAGCCGTTGCAATTATATTCGCCAGAGTCCCACATTTTCTTGAGGGCTTCGCAGCTAAGCTGCCCTTGTTTAGTGCTCTTGACATTCAATATGTCAAAACTGCTCACTTGACGCACTGCTTAGTTAAAATAAATATCATAGATTTTAAAATACAATAGCAAATAATTATAAATGGTATTTATAATCACACGTGAGAAACGTGTCTTAACATTATCCAAAGTTTATCTAAGTAAACGTGTACAGAGCATTTACCGATATGGAAGATTTAAGGCCCTTCAAATAACAGATCGTAGATATTCCTTAAAAAATTCGGCTCTGAGCATTTATTGTTAATATTTTTCCAAATCTGACAACTAAAATCGGACATTTATTCTGCACCTCAAGGGTTCTAGAATCGAGTGCTCTGAGTTAACACACAAGATGGGGGCTCTTACTTATATATATGGAGGACCAAAGTAAGTTTTTCAGTCACCAAAATGAATCGCGCGGACTTTAAATGACGTATATTGAAGCAATTTCCATTTGCCAATAAGGATTTCTAAGAAGTTTACACTCGGCAAACAAGGGCTGGTTCTTTTGATTAAAATTGAATAATTTTCCGGGAACAACACACTCTTCTTGTGTAATCAGAAAGTCTCGTTAATGAACGCTCTCAAAACATAATTTTTTAACTGAGTAGATCTTGCTGAGCAAAGAAATATTTTTGAAATTTTTCTATATGGCGTTATTTTTGACAATGTATCTACAACCGTGTTTGACTGTGTCACGAAAATAAACATATCGTCAACACCATGCTTTGTCAGGACAAAACAATGGTTGTCTAACGACAATAGCTGACTATAAAATTCCTGTCACTTTTTTTAAAACGTCTTTAACGTCTAAAAGCTAAATTTTTCGAACTGTTACTACTTAATGTCATTTCCAAAGCTTCTGCATCTTTATAGGATCTCTCTACTTTTT
>SCLH01000452.1:227554-268465 GCA_004367855.1 Oikopleura vanhoeffeni | reverse complement strand
ACGGACTCATCTAAAAGGTAGTATTCCACGAAAAGTACTGTACTTCCCTTATAAAAATACGCCCTGGGTGTTAGCACACCAAGGTATCTATTTATGGTAAAGTAAAATACTTTTTTAGGACACTGGTTTTTATATTATAAGGACGCATCGTATAAAATGTACTCCACTGTAGTTTAAAAATGTGTGTTTAAAAATGTGCGTTTAAAAATGAAATTTGTGAAATTTTAAACGGCAAAGAAACTTCATTTTTTTTCAACGTGATATAGACTTTAGGTCACGAAAAATGAGGTTTGATGCGAATTACAAATAACCTTAGAAATAGGTTCAAGTTCGCTATATTATTCTACTTCACACCCTTTTTTTATTTTGATGTTAAACTAATTTCCTAGTTACAAAATTCTGTGACTCTTTGCGGAAAATACCTTATTTATCTTTATTTAGTGTACCTTTATTGATATCATCATATTTCATTTTTCACCAATATTTTTTCACTAAAAAAATTCCCAATTTTTCCATTTCTAATAAAATATGATAATTTCAAAGATCTTGACGTTAGAACTTTTTTGATTTACGGCGATAAGAAGCATATTCGACCCCGATTCGAGTTTTCGCCTGTTATTGATCTGTTTTGCCGATATGATACTTTTATGGGTTTTTTGATAATCCAAAAACTCCCTTATCAAAGGATATGAATTTCTCAGACCCTAGGGTGTATGAACTGGAAAGTAATGATATCGATAATGTCGATATCAATGTTGATAATCGATTCAAAGCAAAAAAATGTTTGGCAATAATAATTGATGATTATTTGACAAACAATACGGTCTCAGAAGGTCTCCTACCAAAAAATGAATTTTTAGGTCAAAATGATATTGTCAATGAAAATGTCGAAAATTCGGACATTGAAAATATCACAAAGTCGAACGATGAAAATGTCGATAATTTTTTAATTGAAAAACTGGGTTATTGGACATTACCATTATCCGAATTTTCACTTTGATCAAACATAGTGAACCTTTCAATTGTCTATTAAGGACATTTCTCTTCTTTTTCACTGTCCGATATTTCAGTTTTTCAATTAAAAAAATTATCGCCAATTTTTCCTTGTTCCGACTTTGTGATTATTTTCAAATGTCCGAATTTTCGACATTTTCATTTGACAAATCATTTTAACCTAAAATTCATTTTTGTGTAGAGAACCTTCTGAACCGATTATTGTCCAATAATCATCAAATTATTATGCCAAACATTTTTTGCGTTTGAACGGATTATCAATATGATTATCGACATTATCGAGATCATATAACTTTCAGTTCAACACCTAGGGTCTGAGAAATTTCATACCTTTGATAAAGGATTTTTTGGATTATCAAAAACCCCTAAAGAATATCATATTGGCAAAACGAGAACAATTACAGGCGAAAACTTGAAATCGGGGTCGAAATATGCATCTAATCGCCCGTAACATGCATAAATCTTAGATCGTCAAGTTTTGAATTATCGGAAATTTTATCTAGAATGGAAAAATGGAATTTTTTTAATGAAAAAATATTGGTGGAAAAATAAGAATATGATATATCAATAAAGGTACACTAAATAAGGTAAATAAGGTATTTTTCCGCAAAAGTCTGAATCAATTTAGCGAAAATGTGTAAAATAAAACTTTTAATCTATGTAAAAATTGAATACCGGCGCGTGAGAATTAGCCAGTGGTGTGTGGAGTTATAGACATTTGTAAAACGTTTAACATTTGCAATTCGGGTTAGAATGTTTTAAATTTTTGCGTACGGTCCCCGAGCATTTTTGAATACCGAAATGTCAGATTTTGGATAATACCATTTTTGATCTGTATGGCGAATCAAAAAATGATCGCGTTTCTTCAAGACATCTTTAGGGCGAATGAACACAGTATGCCTCAATCTTGGGATTAGCGAGTTTTAAACATATTAAATTATTTTTAAATCCACGATCAGACTGAAGGATAAACTGATTCGCCAATGTGTGAAATGGTAAAATCGTTATTAATGCGTTATGCTCGTTCTAATTATTTTTTGCATTTTTTCACTTCGGGTGGCGCACTCTTGAAATTATCATGAATTGTTCTCTTTTTTCGTCATTTTAAGTTCGAGATTTTTTGATATTTAACATTTGAATTTTTATTTTTTTCTCAAAATTACTGTCTTTCGCATGTCGATTGCATTAGTGATATTTCACAAGTTTTGAGCCAAAGACGCGCCATGATTAATCTTAAGAAATACCGATCTGCATGTTTGTACTGAATAGATATTTTTTTTTAGTATTAAATTAACACGAAGCATATCTTTGGACGTCTCTTTATAAGCAAAATTATATTTACAGTATTCGTGAGTTACGGCGAAGAATTTTTATATTGAGTTTTGTGGCTGCTGGTTAGGTATTGCTTTTTAAAAGCGTAAGCCCTTGTTTGTACATGCCCTTTAATCACAACAAATGATTTCGTACCCGAATGTTCGGTTACGTAATTACACCTCCAAAATTAAGAAGGCCGGTTAAGAAACTGAGTAACGTTATTATTTTGTATCTGAGGACAACTTCGTTTTATATAAAGAATCTCCAGAAGGATGCAAATAAATTCAGCAAAACGCTTCTTTTGAAACCAAATTTCTACAACATATTTACCGAAATAAACTTGCCAACTGATAAGAATCTACTGACTTAAATACAGTCATACGATAATTGTAAGACTGCTTATACAATTTAATTTATTTAGTAGGCTTTTTTGAGACACGTACTAATTGCTTCTTCGTATAGAGACAGGGGAAATTCACAAGACGACAAAGAACGAATGTAGGTGGTTCTTTTTTGTTCTGTTGCAATGTGAATTAATTTAGAATATTAATGCCATTAAGTACATTATATCGTTATACTAAGTTGATAGAACTATGTTGAAATTTTTTTTTAGAGAAAAAACTAGATTTGAATTAATTTTGGTAATATTTAGATTGCTGCGTTATTTTAGGGAGGCGAACTGGAAATGTTTAGTAGGGGTCATGGAAGTCTTATATTTAGGTGGACGCGGTCATAGAAATTCAAGGCTACTCCAAGAGGTCATTTTATATTGTTTAGCACAAGAAAGTGTTAATGATTGTTGTTTTTTCCAATTCAACAAATTACAAATATTTCAAAATATTTGATTCTAGTTATACTTAAATTGAAATCAGGCTCCAGCGCTGATAATTTTTTCTTTTCAAAACAAAAACAATTTTGAAATGTGTTTTTTTTCATTTAGATGTGGCGATATAAAGGCATTTTACCTATTTTAGTATTTACTCCGTATCACAAATCCCTGAAAACTTATTAAAAATTAGGTTATGGTATTCAGTAACGGGCTTAACGGGTATGGCGAAATTTATATTATGTAAATGTAGCGACTATAGGGGGTGATTTTTTGTCATTTAATTGATCACCAGCGATAAGACTAACACAATTTTAATTGGCCTGCAATATTTGTTGTGTTTAACTGCGTGATCAGCAGACTAGTGATGTAATTACTTTAAGACGCCTACCCTAGGAGCTAATAGTATTATTCAGGTTAAAATTTTTTAAATATATTATTAGAAGATTAAAAAACTATTTACTTAGATAGAACATACATTAAACATTTTGTTTAAGTGGACGTATCAACGAAATTTTGACATATCGAATCCAGTCTAGTGAGCCCGAGTGATGGAAGTATACTGGGATCCGACATCTGGAGGGATCAACGTGTTCCAGAAACGGTTTCAAATTCCAAAGAGAACGATTTCGGAGGCGACTGGCTACATAACACAACTGGAAGATATGAGAGTATTTTTGATATTGCGGGAAGGGCTAGACATTAGCAAGCGGTGAAATAATTCCCCTTTTTATGTTGAAAAAGTCTTTTTAATAAACAATGACTCAGTTCGGAATTTCCTCAGTTGTAGTGGAATGACATTGTATTTTTACTACCGTAGATGGCGAATTACATTGATGACAATAAATCGATTTCATCTTCCAATAAACGGGTTATTTTTGGCTTATAACTTGAGGTANGGAAATGATAAATGTCAATAATTTGAATATTGCTAAACCTGAAAATGTTATCAAAAATGCCGAAACCTCGGACATTCAAAGTGTCAGTAATTTCGCAGAACTCAAAAATTTGAACAGCCAAAATGTCATAAATTTCGACGTGGAAATTCATGATGGAAACATTTTACATCATAATCTAAAAATTTCGATGCCAATTGGAACAAATGTAAAAATTTTGAGAACACACATAGTCCAAACAATTTTTTGTACTCTTTTAATATCAAATACACTAAAAAACGCGACTTTCAAATTTTGTCGCTGGTTTTTGGCAAAATTTTATATCATATATCTAACAGTAATACAAAAAAAAACCGTTTGGTTAAATATCAATGAAGATGCTAACATGGCTGTTTGACCTTTATTTGAAAATAATCATAAAATTAACGTCTTATTGAAAACATCTTTAGCTCAATGATACTAACCTCATGTTTTTCTTAGCAAATTTTTTCTCGGTATTTTTTTCTCGGTCTCTAGGCTCTTTTTTTAAGACTAAAATGAAAAAAACAATTTCGCTTCGACCCCCGAAGTCGAAATTGATTAACAAAAAAATATTTTTCGCACGCTTTTCAGGCTGATACATATCGTCAGCCATTCTATGAATATTGTTTTCATTTATCAAGAAATATTTCAAATTGATTTGAAAAAAATAAAGAAATAGACTTGAGTCCTGCGTAAGTTCCGGATATGTAATAACAGTGCGCAGCGAAAACGTTTTCATGAGAATGTAAAGTTCTAAGCCTGAAAATAAGCAAATATTGATCAGCGGATTGCGTGATAAATATAATGTCACTCCCAAAATGTCATTTTTCGAATTAAGAATGATTATTTGAGTTTAACCTAAAATTTAATTTGTTTCAAGAATTTAAAAAAAAACTTTCACTAGAGCAAACGATACTTAATTTATTAACCCTCAGCAATTTTCTTTCTATGAAGGTTGATGAAAATGAAATATTTAATTTTGATGAAATAAGTTTTTTTTGACTTATTGTGACATTCAATTGACAAAAATAAAGTTCCATATTTCACCTATAAGCCCATCAAACTCATCAGAAATTTACGGTTTATAGAAAATTTATAGAAAAATAAATTAAATCGAATCGATGCTAGATAATATGTATGCTAGCAAAACAAAGACTGTATTCTAGTGAATATTTGAAGTCGTTAAATCTATTTTTACTTTGTTTTTTCATAGAAATTTACCATTTTGAGAAAAGAGTGACTCTTTAAAATTTTAAGATGATATGCCTTATTACCCACTTTAACTCCCTGTCTCACGAAACGCATTTTAAAATATTTTTTTATATTATTTTAAGCTAGGCTGTCCAAGATAAGATTATTTTCAAATTTTGAAAAAATAAACATATTTTTTCTCTCTAATCCCTTAAATCTTTAAAAAATATATCCCCTTATTTTTTTATTCAAAACATAAAAGAAAAAATACTCCCTGTTCTCGTCTCTAAGGATAAGGGCTCCACTGTAAACATGAGGCTGGTTGTAGTTGTACATAATAATTTCATATCCGCTGATCATATTTGTTTTCAGGCTTAGACTTTACATTATCATGAAACGTTTTCGCTGCGCACTGTTATTACAGATCCGGAACTTACGCAGGACTCAAGTCTATTTCTTTATTTTTTTCAAATCAATTTGAAATATTTATTGATAAAGGAAAACAGTATTTATAGAATGGCTGACGATATGTATCAGCCTGAAAAGCGTGCGAAAAATATTTTTTTGTTATCATTTCGACTTCGGGGGTCGAAGCGAATTGTTTTTTCATTTTAGTCTTAAAAAAGGCCTAGAGACGACGAAAAAAATTTGCAAAGAAAAACAAGGTTAGTTCATTGAGCGTAAGATGTTTCAATAAGACGTTATTTTATGATTATTTTCAATAAAGGTCAAACAGCCTGTTAGGATCTTCATTGATATTTAACCACCGGTTCTTTTTGTATTACTGGTAGTATATGATATAAAATTTTGCCAAAAACCAGCACAAAATTTTAAAGTCGCGTTTTTAGTGTATTTGATATTAAAAGAGTACAAACAATTGTTTGGACTATGTCACTAGTCTATGTGTGTTCTCAAAATTTTTACATTTGTTCAATTGGCATCGAAATTTTTAGATTATCATGTAAAATGTTTCATCATGAATTTCCACGTCGAAGATTATTGACATTTTGGCTGTTCAAATTTTTGAGTTTGCAAATTACTGACATTTGAATGTCGAGGTTTCGGCATTTTTGTAAACATTTCAGGTTTAAGCAATATTCAAATTATTGACATTACCATATCCGAATTTTCACATTTTGAATCAAAACATAGTGAACTTTTCAATGTCTAATTAAGGACATTTCTCTTCTTTTTCACTGTCCGATATTTCAGTTTTTCAATTAAAAAATTATCGACATTTTCATCGTTCGACTTTGTGATATTTTCAATGTCCGAATTTTCGACATTTTCATTTGACAATATCATTTTTACCTTAAAATATTTTTGTGTAGGAGACCTTCTGAACCGTATTATTTGTCAAATAATCATCAATTATTATTGCCAACATTTTTTTGCTTTGAATCGATTATCAACATTGATATCGACATTATCGATATATTACTTTCAGTTCATACACCCTAGGGTCTGAGAAATTCATAACCTTTGAAAGGGTTTTTGGATTATCAAAAACCCCTAAAGAATATCATATTGGCAAAACAGAACAATTACAGGCGAAACTTGACATCGGGGTCGAATATAGCTTCTAATCGCGTAAATCAAAAGTTCTAATCGTCAGATCTCTGAAATTATCATATTTTATTAGAATGGAAAAATTGGGAATTTTTTTAATGAAAAAATATTGGTGAAAAATAAAATATGATATATCATAAAGGTACACTAAATAAAGGTAAATAAGGTATTTTTCCGCAAAGAGTCATGAAATCAATTTACGAAAATGTGTAAAAAAAACTTTTTCATCTATTAAAATTGAATACCGGCCCGCGTGAGAATTTAGCCAGTGGTAGTGTGGAGTTTAACATTTTCAAAACGTTAACATTTTGCAAATTCTGTGTTAGATATTTTTTAAAATTTTAGCGTACGTCCCCGACATTTTTGAAATACCGAAATGTCTAGATTTGGATAATACCATTTCTTGTATCTGTTGGCGAATCAAAAATGATCGTTTTTCAAGACATCTTTAGGGCGAATAACACAGTATGCTTAATCTATTAGACAGTTTAAACATATTAAATTATTTTTAAATCCACGATAACTGAAGGAATAATGATTCGCCAAGTGAAATATGTGTAAATCGCTTATTCTCGCGATTCTCATTTTTTTTGCATTTTTTTCACTCGGTGGCGCACTTTGAAAATTATCATGACATGTTCTCTTTTTTCGTCAATTTTAAGTTCGGATTTTTGATATTTAGACATTTGAAATTTTTTTTTTTCTCAAAATTACTGTCATTTCGCAATGTCATATCATTATGTATCTTCACAAGTTTTGAGCCAAAGACCCGCATGATAATCCTTAAGAAAATACCGATCTGCCGATGTTTGTCTGAATAGATAATTTTTTTTGTATTAAATTAAACCGGAAGCATATCTTTGACGTTCTCTTAATAACAAAATATATTTACAGTTACTTCGCTGAGTTACGGCGAAGAATTTATATATTGAGTTTTGGTGGCTAGCTGGTTAGGTAGCTTTTTAAGCTTAAGCCCTTGTTTAGTACATGCCTTTAATCACAACAAATGATTTCGTACCCGAATGTTCCGTTAACGGTAATATCACCTCCAAAATTAAGAAAGGCCGGTTCAAGAAAACTGCACGTAAACGTTTTATTATATTGTATTCTAGAATGAAGCAAAACCTTCGAATTTCTACTGAACGAAATAAATTCAAAGAATTTGTCAAATACCATGAAATGTAGTGACAATTTAAATTTTCAGGCCTTGAACACACCAAATTGTTTCTTTCTTAGAAAAAATCAAAATTGAAAGTAGAAGAATATTTTTTTCGAAATTAAACTTTGCCCAACTGTGATAATTTGAAATGCTGAAATGCCATTTAATACAATATCATTTACTAATTTGATGAGCTTGCTTAAAGTAAACTAATTTTGAATATTTTTATTTAGGTAGTTTTTTAGGGAGGCGAATGAAATGTTTAGTAAAGGGTCACTGGAAAGTCTCTTATTTTAGGTGGACCGTCATAGAAATTCCAAGGCTACTACCCAAGAGTCATTTTTATTTTTGCAAAAAGTGTTAATGAATTTGTATTTTTCCAATAACAAATTTACAAATAAAATTTCAAAATATTTGATTCTAGTTATACTTAAATTGAAATCAGGCTCCAGCTGATATTTTTTACTTTCAAACAAAAACAATTTGAAATTGTTTTTTTTCATTTAGATGTGGCGATAAAAGAGCATTTTACCTATTTTAGTATTTAACTCCCTGAAAACTTTATAAAAAAGGTTATGGTATTCAATAACGGGCTTAACGGGTATAGCAGAAATTTATATTATTGTAATGTAGCGCTATAGGGGGTGAATTTTTTTGCATTTATTATCACCAGCAGATAAAGACAACCATTTTAATGGCCTGAATTTGTTTGTGTTTAAACTAGTGATCAGCAGACTCAGTGATTAATTTACTGTTTAAGGACGCCTACCCTAGGATAAGTATTAATTCAAGGTTGAAATTTTTTTTAAATATATTATTGAAGATTAAAAAATATTTACCTTAATATAACAATACAAAACATTTGTTTCAAGTGGAACGGATATCAACGAAATTTGACATATCAATCCATCTAGTGAGCCGAGTGATGAAGTGATACTGAGGGATCCGACATTCGGTAGGGATCACGTGATTCAAACGGTTTCAAATTCCAAAAGAACGATTGGAGCGACTGGCGACCATAACACAACTGAAGATATGAAGATTTTTGAATATTGCGGGAAGGGATACATTAGCAAGCGGTATATATTCCTATTTTTTATTTGAAAAAGTACTTTTTAAATAAAAAGATGACTCAAGTTCGTATTTCCTCAGTTGTTGGAATAACATGTAGTTTTTACTACTGAGTGATGGCGATTTAACATTGATGAAAATTCGATCATTTCAATAATCGGGTTATTTTTGCGTTATAACCTTTGAGGTANACTTTGTTTTTTCATAGAAATTTACCATTTTGAGAAATGAGTGACTCTGTAAAATTTTAAGATGATATGCCTTATTACCCACTTTAACTCCCTGTCTCACGAAACGCATTTTAAATTATTTTTTTATATTATTTTAAGCTAGGCTGTCCAAGATAAGATTATTTTCAAATTTTGAAAAAATAAACATATTTTTTCTCTCTAATCCCTTAAATCTTTAAAAAATATATCCCCTTATTTTTTTATTCAAAACATAAAAGAAAAAATACTCCCTGTTCTCGTCTCTAAGGATAAGGGCTCCACTGTAAACATGAGGCTGGTTGTAGTTGTACATAATAATTTATTACAGTTTTTAATGTAAATCAACCTAAATCAACATATGTTACTCCTTCCCAGAAATATATTCTCTCGAATATATTCTGTGAGGAGAGACATCTGTTGATAAACGGAATGTCTTAAAGTGATGCAGAAATAGCAGAATGTAAAGTGCATAAAGAATAAAGGGTGTCATTGGTATGACACCCTGTAATCAACAAAGAGCGAAGAACTAAAACGAGAACATATTTGAATAAAAAAATGACATTCTCAATTTTTTCAGCCGGTGATTCCAGAAAAATAAGTTTAAAATTTTTTGAACTAGAAATTAGGAAAAATTTCAAAATATTTCCAAATATTTTTGACCAAACATCAGAAAATCATAAAAAACATAAAAAATATGTGGTCACGTAGGCAAAAATATAATAAGGCTATTTTTATAGTGTTTCTTGTTAAAAGGCATTATTTCTATAATGTCCGGAATTTTTTCCAAAAATTTTCCATAATTTGTCGAATTCAAAAAGTTTAAATCGCACCTTAAATTTTTCAAAAAAGCAATTAATCGAAAATTCTGTAGTCACAAAAGTTGCTTGGATTATGAACCATTGCTTTGATGAGCGTCCATATCCGTTTCTCTCATAATGCAACCACCCCCTTAATCTGATATCTTTGATTTAAAGAAATGGACTGTATTCAGGGCTAAATTTCAAGATCTATAAAGTCAAAAAAAAATTATCCAATTCACTTATCGTGTAGGCCATCTAATAAAATACTTGGTTTACTGCTGAAATTTAACGCTGTAAAAAATTACGTTGAGATAATTTTTATTAAACAGCGCATAATTGTATTTATTATTGAAAATTCAAAGTTTCTATTTGAGACGAATAACTATTTATCAGTTTCCAATTTAAAAACGTTCAATTCTGCCCTGGATAAGCGCGATTAACTTTATTGACTTATGATCTGTTGAGCACCCCTTGTGTGCAGATTATAAAACGTTGTGTTTAAATTTATGAGTTTTTAACGAAAAAAATACACAAAGTTTAAATTTTAAATGCATTTGACCAAAAATCAGCAGTATTTCGAGAGTAAAACACGTTCTCCTTTGCGAATATTTTTGATTCATTTTATTGCTCGTGACAATTGAAATATCAGAAAATGTATATCTGGCATCACTGAAATTGCATGCAAATATCAAGATAGTTAATAAAATGCAACTTGTTGCAATATCAAATACACATAAAGTGTAACTATCGGCAATATTTAAAGATTATATAATTGCGAATTCTAGCTTGAATTCATAATTATATAATGATATAATTATTAAATCCATAATCATATTATGACTGAATAAAGACCATTATTCCAAATACATAGGTTTATAAATAGAAATATTGAACAGGGGTGGCAATATCGCCGAATTTTTTTTCCGAAAAAATTGGCGATATTGGGCATTTTCAGCGCTATTGGCACTTTTGGCGATATGAGGACAGTATTAAATTATAAGTTATAAATTATTAAGTTCAAAAAATTAAAAAAAAATGCGTAGGTGTTGGGTTATCACCATAGAAAAATGTTTCAGAAGTCCGGGAGTCGAACCCAGGTAACGGGACGATCGCCGAGTCGCGCTAACCACTACGCCAACTGCTCATATAACTGACTAGAATATGTTGATTATAACTCGAAACCTTTTCGAGCCAACATAGGCATTCGAAATGACGTCATATGTAGAAATTATTGCCGGGAACGTTTTTGTTGAGGATTTTCTTATCGGAGAGCATATTTTTTCCGTCGGAGTTAAGTTTTCAGTTGAAGTAGCAGTTTAATCTTCTCGAAAATGATAATTTTGACGAACCTGGTTAATTATTAGTTAGGACGATAAATGGTTCAATGGCCAATGATAACTAGAGCAAGAAATTGAAATTTGATCGCACAGAAATTATAAAATTACAAACTATACTGATGTCGCCAATAAGATCAAGTTTAAGGTGAAACCGCAAGTGTTGCTTTTTAACTTCACCCACTGCATATGACTTTTTGCAAAAAGCTTCAAAAAGCACATGTGAATTCACCTTAACAATCTTCTCCTTTTATTTTTTGATTGTATTTAGTTCCGTTATGCAAACATTTTCGGCGATGAAAATTAACCATTACTAATATTTGATAACTTTAACTCAAATTTGAATTATTTTTTTTCTATCAAACAGCATTATTTGAGCACAAGTTAACGAAAAATTTTTATATTTTCCATGCTTTATCACTCCAGAAAGTTTTCGAATAATTTTTGACGTTAACTTTAGTTTAAGTTTTCCTATGTGCAACCATACTCATGGCCAATTTTTTCTGAATAGAACTGTCCTAAAAATATTTTCGTATGTAACAAAATGTGTTCAAAAAATTCAAATTTCGAGAACGCAAACTGAAAAGTTTGCACAATTAGGGTGTTACAGGTTAATGAGCATTATAATTCTTGGATATTCATGAAAAATGAAAAAAAGTACAATTTGTTCAGAATTTTTCAGAGACCAAGAAAATAATCCAGATGCGATTTAATGTTTCGATAAACAACACTTCGGTGAATTTATGTTTAATATGATTGCACTAGAATGTCTAGACTCTCGTAAAAATTAACTTAACTTTTGCTTTCGGATGCTTTAGAATCAATCTGCGTACAGAATTCTTTTACTTTAATTAGCCTGAAATTCAATTAATCAAAAATTCAGGTTGAAATTCAGGGGTCCTGATAAGATTTGTTTCAGTTGTGTTTCAGTTGTTAATGTTGTATTAAAATTATATCAAGGTTTTCGGTCTTATTTATAGAACACTCCGTGTGTTCCATTTTCGATACGAAAGCTGCGTCATCAAAGTAATGCGGAGAATAAAGAGAAAATGAGCAGCCAATTACAGGCGCGCAAGTTTTTCCGCAATTCCCCGCAAAAGTTTTTTTCAAAGACAGGTAGAATAACTTCTCTTGGTCGATCTTGAAAAAATTAAGTTGAGTGTAGGCAAATTTGGGTGAAATTATTATGAATGGAAATTAAAGGGATTCTGTCCCGATTTTTCATTGTTGAAGAAGAAAATATTTTATAAAAAAATTTTGTATATGTTTTTTAATTTACAGCCGCACAAATTGAGGTGAACAAATTTTCATCAAAAAATTTAAAGTATCGCGAATTTCAATTTATGAAATTTTAAACAGGTTGTCTTTACTTGATTTGTATTATAATTTAAAAATAATCTCATAATTATTATACTATTACAGTTATAGTCTTGGTCATAGCCTATGATTTTAAATAAACTTATGGATTATTTAAGGTTTTTATATTTTTGTGATTGAAAAACCTTCAGGTCGGTATCGGGGAAATAAAAACAGGCCGAATTAAGATCTAAATGGGATTAAAAACCGAGATCTTCAAAATATAATAATTTTTTACTCTATTTAATTTAGCCTACAGTAGGTTACCTACTGTTATTTCACAATTTGAAAAATAATTTGACATGTTAAAAATTTCGGAACATAAATTCATTTACCATAACCAAATAATAAGATTTTGGATTCAGGTTGATTACATTACAGCCAATGATTTGTTCAAATTGCATTATGCAATCGGACCTGATCAATTCCAACGGAGGCATGTTCTCAAAGACGAATGTGATCATCTCGATGATCTTGACAACCATTAATGGGATAAATAGGCTTTTTTTAACACATAAATTAATACCAAACATCAGGTGCCTATGCCGAGTACAAGCCTTTCATAAAAAAATCGAGCTGACAAACTATCTTAACAATCGTTTTATTTTGTATCACAGAGCCGGAACGTAGCTGTATATATTTTTTAAAGAGGTCTAAAAAGTGGTTTTAAGGCTTCAAAAAAAATTTCACCGGAAGTTCTCTTCAAAAGTAAGTTATAATTTTTTCTCGGGGACCTTTTTTTCATCTTCTTTGTTCATGAATGAAAGTAACAGTGTTGGCAATATTTTGATTCGATGAAAACGATGGTTGATGCAAGTCCGAGAAAAACTTTGGAGATAACATACGCAACAAGAAAATTATAATTTTTTCATAAAATTTTAACAAAACAAGTATTTTTAAATCAAAATTTCCAGTCAATGAAGCTGATATCAAAATAAAGCTGCAAATGATTTTGTCAAATATCCAATCAATAATTTTTCATAAGTCTCTGATCAACTTATTCAGTTCTGATATAACAGTCTTCTTTGTTTTTCTTCCACATCAGATAAAAGTAACAAGTTTTCGAACAATTTATGATGAGCTCGCGAGCGACACACGTGGATACTTGAAATAAGTAAATCAACAAGGAAAAATGGTTAAAAAATTTTTGTATAAAAATGGTTTTATTACATTATTGTATCAATGTGAAACCATACTTTTAACCATAGAATTCAACGTGAACATTAGTTACCAGTATACTTTACTTTATAAACAAAAATCATTTTATTTAAAGAAAGGGAAAAAAAGTCAGATTTTCTCCGCATTTTGAAAATTGCACTTATTCTAAATTTACAGAGAAAACAAAGAAGAATTTTGAGCACTGAACATAAGAGTCGGTTATTTGCTGGACCAATTGGTTATGTTGGACCTTTGTTTATTCTAGAGACCACGAAATTAAATTATGAAACTCCATAACACATTTTTTGCTCAAAATTATGTACGTAACAAGATACGAGTACTAAAAAATCATAATTTTGAACTTTGTTTCGCATTTATCTGAAACGTGACATTCTATTGGTCACCAACTGTATATTTTGTTGTCCAGCCCGATGCAATTATTCTCAATCTTTTCATGCCAACCTTTAAAAGTTTCTTCACCTGAATATTAAATGAAATGAGATATTATTTATTTTTAAAAGTCTTTTTGTCTATAACTTTATATCATTTTTCAGTTTTTCAAAATATCCTTTTATCCGTAGCGTGTTCGAAGAGTCGTTGTTTAGTGAACCCATTTGGGTACGCCTATCACGCCCGTGCTTTCCGTACCCAAATTGATCTGCATTATTTCTTTTTATTTAGGTCAATTTTGGTACGGAAAGCACGGGCGTGCTCAGCGTACCCAAATTGGTCTGAATAAAGAATATGTTGTGAAAAACGCAACGTTATGGTTAAGCGTCATTAGGTTGGTTAAGGAATTTCACCGACGGCACTGGAGCACAGTTATAGGCATAACTTATGCCGCATAAGTAGAGACAGTACCGAGAGACTCATCTGCAAAAATAATCCCCGTAGTCCAAATTATTTGAGTTTATTGGGTCAAACTTTCTCAAGAAGAATGATTCCGACTATAAAATTTTTTTTGGAGATTTCAAGTGGTCACAATTAAAGCATGAAAAACAACCTTAGGGGCTTTAAACCGCGCTATAAAGGTTGATTTGTAATTGATTTTTTGTTGTTATTATACCGATCGCGTCACAAAGCTTATGCAAATAAGTCTTCCGGTACTGACCCTACTTATGGGCCCGAAGTGATGCCTATCACTGTGTTTAAGTGCAGTCGGTGAAATTCCTGAACCACCCTAATTACACATAATCATGACGTTGCGTTTTTTAACAACATATGTTTCATTCAGACCAATTTGGGTACGCTCAGCACGCCCGTGCTTTCCGTACCCAAGTTGCCCTGAATAAAAAAATAATGTAGATCAATTTGAGTACGGAAAGCACGCTCCCTGTTCGAATACCACTACTGTTGTCTTACTGATTGTCTCGAGTATGATTATTAGCAAGGATGCTTGATATTGGGACCACTTAATTTGATCGGTTAGAATCACTTAATCAATCACTAAGACAATCACCTACACAACATCAGTGGGATTCGAGCGCACGCTATTGAGATAGTTAACGTTTTTGAGATTGAGTTCCGTTGGATAAAAGGATATCACTCACAATAAATAAAAATAGTTCGGATAACAGTAGAGTGAATATTTTTTCAGTTCAAGATTCTCGAAAAACTTTCCTAAAAACTGGTGCTTTCAGAAATTTTCTTAAGTTCCACAAGATCAAAAGATCGATAATATAGTAATTCGGCTATATTACAGAAAAATTGAACATTTCTAGAATTGTTATAGGATTAGACTTTCGGTTCAATTAAAATCATAAAATTTCTGAACAGATCATCAAAACAAAAAATTTCGGGCATTCTGGTTTGTTCCATAAATTTAATACCTCAGATGCAATTTTGCCAACAATGAGGTACTTTTCGGATATGAAAAAAAATAATTTTTTATCACACATATACGTAAAGTGATATTTCTGAGCGATTCCCGCTACTCTAGTCCCCGAAAAATGAATACAACTCTAGAAAAGTCAATATTTGATTAATATAGCCGAATTGCTAAATAGCCGAATTACTATCTTACCCAAAAGATCTTATCAGCGAAATTGGGAAAAAAGTATGCTAAAATTTATTTTGAATCAACCGTCGTTTAATCCCTCCGTTTTATTCCTTCCTTTTTAAGAGTTCAAAATATTTTGAGCCGATTTATCGGTTCGGAGCTTCCAAGGGTTAAGGAGATAGTGCCTTCAATTTTTATTTGACAATTATGCTATATTTAGGTCTGAAGAGAAGCAACTGATTGATTTTAAGGCAATTTACTTTTATGAATTGAAATTCTGATCGCCCAAAATTCCAGATATAGTTGAATTATGACGGTATGAGTCAAAGATAGACATAATATTATTATCGGATGAAGTCAATTATTTTGGGAGAGAATATGATATTCTGAATATCTCTTTTTTCACTTAAAATTCAAAAAGTAGTTAAACGACGTAAAATCGGAATTGCATATACCTTTTTCAAATAAAAAGAAATTGAAATTCTCGATTCTGTTTGGTTCAACTTTTAAGCAATAGTAATCGAGCTAAAAGTGTAAAATTTAATAAATAAATTCCATATGGGACATCAGATGAATATCCTTTTCGGAACGGAACTCCATCTCAAAAACGCTTACTATCTCTATAGCGCGTGTTCGAATCCAACTAATGTTGTCTTAGTGATTATATTGAATATAATTATAGACAAGAGTCTTGATAATGGAACCGCTGAATTTTATCGGTGTGTAATCTCTCAAGCAATCACTAAGACAATCACTTAGACAACATCAGTGGGATTCGAACACGCGCTGTAGAGATAGTCAGCGTTTTTGAGATGGAGTTCCGTTCCGAAAAGGATATTGCACGTGACACGTATCATCTGAGATTTCGAAGCATTCAAATTTGCAGGACAACACTTTCGTCCGATCTTAAAATGTAAATTCGGTTTTTAGGGAGCGGAAACTCACATCTTAGTTGAAGCATTGACTCGACTGTCCTCACCAAAAATTGAAAAAACCTTAACAGTTTTTGACTGTCCTTATAATTTGCAGCTGAAACCTTTAGCCGCGCACAAATGAAAGTTAAAATTTGGGATATTAAGCGCGGCCGTTTGAAATTTATTATGATCTGTCGGCAAATAGTGCGAAAAGAAACTCAATATAAAATTCTTACAATTAAGCACATGTGAAAATTCCCAAATGTTGCAATTTTATTTTGAGTTGTATTGCTTTCATTCTGCACAATTGCGTAATGATGATTTTATTTTCCGCTTTTATAGCAACAATCTTGGCGTGTAATTCACCTGACGACGCTGCGAGATGTGAAAATGTTGCTGCTGTGAATTATGTAAAATGCTTAGTTTGGGTTTATGATAACTTTTACGACTAATTTCAAATAATTAAAAAAGGGGTTTCTGACATACTCAAGTTTTTTAATCGGATCGCTGGGCTTGTCGAAAATATTGGATTGTCTCATATTTATTTGTGCAGACTTCTGTTTTTATGTGTTACTCTCAGTGAAAGCTACAGCAAAAAGTTTTTGTAATTTTTGAAAAAAAATGTTTTTATCGGACCTTTTTTTTGCTGCCACAAAGTTAACATAGTGCACTTAACTCGATTTTCAACTTCCGTTTAAAAAATCAGAAAGTTAATTAATCGACCTGAGACAGTCTACAGTACTCGCATGTAGCAAGTCGCTACTTCCCGAATTTTTGATTCAAAAATATCAACTTGGAACTCACACTGAAAATTTTAATTTGTTGATCATTAATTGAATGATTTTAAAAGACGGTCTATTTTAAAATTTTGTTGAGAATTTGATATTTCATAATTTTATTCAATTCATATATGTTTTCAAAGTTTTTAATAAAATTTTTAAATCAATATTCTGTGGAACTTTGAACCCACATCTAAGAAAATTGTTCGCCTGAAGATGTCTCCTGCCTGCAGCAATGTGTTAGAGAGTTTGATGGTGAGAAAACAAACTGTCCTTGCAGCGTCAATTGCCCAGATGGGTGCCCATGTGCAACTTGGAAATGTGATACATTCAGGATATATTTGAAAATATAATTTTGATCATTTTTTATTAGGTTGTTAAAAATATCATTTGCCGTTTTTGTGCTTCATGCTCTTTACTAAACCCGGAATGGAATGTCTCCGAAAGCAGTTTGAGCTCGATAAGCGATTTGAGCAATTCAATACCAATTCTGAATAATTCGGTCACATGACCGACGAAAAATTTTTACTTCCAGAATTATTTTTTCCACTTATCATGATTAATTCAATTTTTATGTCATTTTGGACAGTTCAATGAAATTAAGAACAATATTTTTCTGTTTTGTTAACATTTATTTTCAAACTGAATACAGCACACTTATGGTAATGAATACTTTTACGGACAATCAATCGACTCTTTTGAACTTTGAGGAAGATTCACGATCAGAAATTTTAGAAAAGGGATCTGAAAATTTTTACCCAGAGGGAACAGGTGCTGCATTATCTTGCTCATTCACATTGAAAGGCAAAATGTACATTGCAGGAGGAAGTCCGTTGAAAAATCCGTATCAATTATCAACTGTCAGGAAAATATTCACATTTCGATCGTTTGATCTGCTTCAAATATTGTTTTCTAAACGAAGTTTATACAAAGTCTAAAGGGTAAAAAACTGATGGATTTTTTTCATTAATTTGACTGACAGTACTGTCAGACAAGGAGTTTTCCGAAATGTTTTAAACCTTGGTTTTCCGTTAGTTTAACAGCTCGTTTTTATTAAATTCCGATAATTTTATCATTATTTTGGAGGAGCATAAAACAAGGGAAAAAGTTTTTCGGGTACCGTTATTCGGTTTTTGTTTCCGTTATTTTATATTTCGGGTTGAACCGTTTTTCTGTCCCAATTTCAATTTTTCGATAATTAGTTATGATTTTTCAGGCAATTTTAATTTTTCAAACCAATAAAAAATTTTATTTGTACAATTTTTGAGTTTGTTGGATCTCTCACACGGAAAACTGAATTTTTATAAAAAACCTTAATGTTTAAGATTTTCAAATTTTTACATGTCAAAAGTTTCACCAAATTTTGATCAAGTATTGATAATTATTCTATTTAAATTTTGGCCAAAATTTCAGAAGTTCAAACTTTTTGTAGAAAATTATAAAGAACCGATGACAATAATTGTGGCTTGGATAGACTCGACGATTTACCATTTCCATTGACTGCTGGAATTTGCAGCACTTTCACTGACAATGAATTCGAAGTTGCTTATTTGTGCAACAGTATCACCGAACTAGATGAGGGCACTGACTGCTATATTTTCGATGGAAATATTTTTGAATTGGGTCCATCGACAAATGAGAGGTACCGATTTTAATTTTTCAAGTTGAATTAAATCCGGGAAAACGGCCCTTTTTCAGAACGTATATATTTGAGAAAGTAATTTCGAAATTTTTATTATCGATTAATTCAAAATTTCCTGCATTTTGATATATCACAAATCCGGAAATAAAGCTCATTTTCAGAAAATTATACTGTTACTTTGGCTTGATTTTCTGAAAATTGGCCCTCTTTCCGAATGTTAGATATCCCTTTAAGGGGTCGCTGCATTTTGGCAGATTTGCACGTTTTCAATTGTTCTTATATTTAAAGGAAACTTTTTGCCACTTCAAAATTTTCGTATAAAAACGTTTTCGAACAAAATTTTGCATTTTTGAGCTTACTTTTTATAATCTATTTTTTCAGATCGATTATTTTTACTTTATTAATCGTCTTTTGAAAAAACACTCAAAAAACGGGCGTTTGCTATCAAAGGTGTCTAAATTATAGTAAAATTAACTTTCTATTTATTATTTACTAGGAGCCCTAAGTAACGGTCTCGACCACGGTTGATAATTAATGAAATTTAAAATAATACGATTTTCACGTCAAAATCAAAATTGAAATTTTTGAAAAAAGACGAAAAAACAAAAATTTTAGCACATCGAAAAAAATATTATTTTGCATGACTTTAATTGATTTAATTTTACACGGTGAATGGGTCGGCTTACCAATTAAGCAAGTTTGAGTGTTATTTAATTATTTTAATTCTGAATAAAAGAGGGTTTTGATGGATTTCTGCCAAACTGTATTTTTTTTTTCTCAAAAACTTATGATTAGATTATGAACAAGCGCGAAGACAAAGCGAGGACAGTTTTGAATATATTGAAAGAAGCCATTCATAATATTTTTAGCTAAGACTTTCAACCAAATAAGTTTCAAAATTTTGAACACGAAATGAGGAAAATTTCAAAATATTTCAAAATGTTTGACCGAAAATCCTAAAAATGTCATATGATTTTTCAAATATCATATGAAAAATATGTTGTCACTTACGCGAAAAGTTAAAGTGCCGTTTTGAAGGAAAATTGGATGAAAAATAAGGCATTTTATAATGCTCGGACGTCTTTCAAAAATTTCTCATAATTTGTGGAATTCGAAAAGTTTATTTCGAAGTCAAATTTTTCTTAAAAAGCAATAACTCGAAAATTGTTAAGTCACAGATGTTGCCTGGAGCATGAAACAATACTTTGTGGTATTTGAGAAAAATATATAGACCAGTATTTAGACAGATACGATATGGCCCATATCATATATGGGCTCTTGATGAAACACTTTTTACGTTGTTTATATATTCTTCTCAATGAACCACCGAAGTGATGTTTATACTTTTCGAATTCGAACAAATTGGAGAAATTTTGGAAAAAATCCAAACATTATGAAAAAAAATCTCATATTTTCTTTTTATATTTGTTTCAAATCACGAAAAAAACTCTACCACAAGTGGCTAATTTAACTTTTCGAGTAGATGACTCATATTTTTTTGTATGTTCACCGAGACTTGCTTAATTGGTAAGCAAACCTGTCGACCATTTTAAATTTATCTATTCTATTTGTTTTTCGATGTGCTGAAATTTTGTTTTTTTTCATCATTTTACAAAAATTTAAATTTTCGATTTTGACTTAAAAATCGTATGAATTGAAAGTTAATAAATTTTTAATGGTGGACAGAGCCGTTTTTAGGGTTCCTTGTAAATAAATATAATAACTTAAATTTTGCTGTAATTTAGACACCTTCGATAGCAAACGCGCGTTTTTTGAGTGTTTTTCAAAAGACGATTTATAAAGTAAAAATAATCAATCTGAAGAAATTCAGATTGAACAAAGTGAACTAAAAAACGGCAACTTGTGTTCGAAAAAGTTTTAATCCGAAAATTTTAAAGTGCCAAAAGTTTCTCTTCCAGACCAAAAAATTGAAAAAGTGCAAATCTGTCAAAATGCACCGACCCCCTTAACACCTTTTTGTGAATCTAGGATGTGCGGGCTGATAAGCGGACTCATGAGTGGCTAGATGGGGTAAAAGGTGTGTCTGGATTGGCTACCTCAGCCCGCACATCCAAGATTCACAAAAAGGTGTTAAAGGTTTATAAGCATGAACATCAAACAAGAAAATTATTTCGCGATTGAAATGAGTATTTAAAGAAATTGTTCGTAGTTTTAACAATTTTATTGAAAGATTTATCCGCTTTTTTCAAAATTGTGTCTTATTTTCGCAGAGCTCTGAGAAAAATAATTACATTCTTTGAGTTCAAAATTAAATTTTTAATTTAATGATAAATAGCTTATTCTCTCAGAATGATTCTTATCAAATATGGGCATAATTAAGCTTAACGATTCGAAATTTGTATCACTTCTCTTTCAATTAGCTCCGGTTTTTCAGCGCACCAACAAATCGAATTAATATTTTTTCAGTGGTTGCATCCGCTTGTCACAAGCACTATGTGATTCGAATAAATAATCATTTTCCTGAATTAGTACACCTTCGATATTGTTCATTTTTCAAAATGAAGCTTGTGTCATTTTAATATTTTTTGTAGTCGTAACAAAATGACCCGTATAAGAAAACTTAAAACGGGTGAAGATTAGTGAATAAGATAAATTTGAATGTCTAGACTAAATTGAAGTTGAATAAATTAAAACGTTTTTTAAGTCATGCTCTTGGTGGGCTTGTTCAATATAAAAATTCAATGGTTGCAATTGCTGGTTTTTTATCGAGTCTCAGACATGTAGAAATTCTGACTGAAGGCGAATGGACTTATACAGATGATGTTCCTGGTGTTTACCCAGATGAATGGCTCTGGTCATTATTTGGCTTTTCTACTTTAAATATTAATAATGAAATTTATGTTTTTGGTGGCGCTTCTGATAATTGGATAATGTCGGGTGAGCGATTTCATGAGAAATTCGAGTTGAGAAAAATTTGGTTTGATAATAATAATTTTTTTTCTATTTTTGTTTTCAAACTAAATTTTGGTGAAAAAAATTGTATCCCATCATTTTTGAATTCATAAGTCAAAAAATGATTTAATTTTTAATAAATTTACCGAGGGTTCTCATCGACCGCGCAATATATGAGGTACCGAATCGGTACTACCGATGAAGCTTTACTAGCGAAAATATTGAAAAAAATACGCAAACCTTAATTTTGAAAGTCTTTAAAGATAGGTTTTATCACTTTCAAGAGCGAAACGTAGTGTTGAGACTCAGAAAATTTCAGAGAAAAATTTTAATTATTGAAAACTGATCTCGCGAATGTACGAATTCTAAGGACCTTATTATCGATTAACTTTCTTTCGTTCCGGAGGCAAAGTTATCCTTCTCAAAATTCTAGTTATGTTGGTTGTGTCAAAATCGAGCTCAGAAGTGAGCCGAATGAGAAAAAATCAGTTTCAGGCTTAGCAAAGTGTTTGTTTATTAATATTTTGAAATAATGATAACTTTTGTACAGGGTGTAAGGTTTTTACCTTCTTTTTTCCAAACTGGTTACACTTGATTTCCGCCGTTATGATTGGTTGTCAGAAGAGTTTTCTCAGATTCAACCAATCAAAACGGCGGAAATCAAGTGTAACCAGTTTGGAAAAAAGAAGGGAAAAACCTTACACCCTGTATGTCTGCCAAAACAATAGTTTTTACCAAGTTAAAAAACTGACATAGTTATTTAAGCAATTTTCATATCATAAATGAGTACAGGAGGATGCTCCATATCGCCAGAAAAACGTTCAAAATTTCACAGTTTTGGTTCAATTCTTGCGTGCTTCTATTGCCGAAAAAGCCAATATCGCCGTTATTGATTAAGGATTTGGCGGTTAAATAAGAAATACATGACGTCATGATTCTATATCATCCCAAATTAATTTTTTAACATTCATATATGTAAGCGTGTCATGCAGTACGGTTCTCTGCATATTTTACTAGTTTTTTTTATTTGAACCTTCTGTATTAAGTCTTATGATATTGCAAAACTTTACAAGTTATGGCGTTATATCGAACGCTGAAGCGTTTTCATTTTTAAACTAAAAAATCTACTTTTGTCCTATATCCTATTCCGAGTACTGTAGATCAAAATTGCCTAGGTAAAAATACAAACCAATTGTGTGTTCAGATTATATTATTTTCGAAATTGCCCAATGTCATCTTTTTTTTGAAAAAAATTTAGGCGATATCTAGCCTTCCCCTGTACTTTTTGAGAAATTTTAAGTTTTTTCTCCTAAATATTTTCGGCAACTCAACTCAAAACTAACCTCATAATTTTTTCACAAGATTGCTATATTTATAACAGCAATTGGAGATCAAATGGAGAACTTTTAATTGCCAAAGGAAACCACCGATCCGTTTTAATCGATGGAAGTGTATACCACATTGGAGGTGATAATAACGCAGCTCATAACACTCGAATTGAAATTTGGAATATGAACGAAGACACCAGGCGATTAAGTCATTTTGAAATGGATGGATATTATCGATTTCCCGAAATATTTTTTGTATCTGATTATATCAATTGCTAATAAACTTTATTTTGAGGATAAATATGTCATGAATGACTCAAAGTGAGCCATAATTTTTATAAATTATGAACAAAATTTTGATTTTCTAGCATTTTCCATACCAAATTATCAGTTGAACTAAGAGCAGTCCAATTTCAAAATCTTTTACAGCAGGGTCCGGCGGATAGGTGAGGGCGGATCTATCGAGTTTAACTAAATTAGTTTAAAATACTAACTGGCTACACTTAGTCCTGGGCGATAGGCTAAGGATATCTACGACACTGAACATTAGCAAGCATTTTATGCACTGACACGAGAACTAGAGTCATATTCTTGTATTTTCTATTTTTAATTATTTGTTTTCTTTTGCTTAAGATTTCTCTATTTACTTTCTTATAAAATAGACCTACAACAATTCGACTCCAACACTTGTTCAAAATATATTTGACATTTTTCTATGGATATTTTTGGCTTGTTTATACCATTCATAATGTATTCAATAATTATTTACTCTAATTTTAACTGTGAGATGGAAATGAGTGGATAACTGTTGAATTGTACGCGACGACTCATAAGTTCACACCGAAAGTACAACCAAAAAGAATACAACCATATACAGAATACTACTCTATCTACAGGCATGTTCCTAAGCACTTTACACGGGACACTATAGTCCTGTAGATGTCTTTTTTGCGAACAAGAATGAAAGATGATATATTACATAATTATAGATTCGTACCATATGCGGAAATTTAAATATTTCTGAAAAAATAGTTTACTTCACCTTGATGAGAACGTTTGCCAACGTGTACTCTGGCGGTATGATTATATCGACCAGCACTTGGGGAAATTGAATTATGTGTCATGAATATATCACCACTACAAAGAATGGGCTAGACTGTGGTTGATACGCACTTAAGCGCAGAGAATTTTATATTCCAGATGAGATGCTTCAACTTTGATTTTCAAACAGAAAGCGAAATAAATACGCTCATCGTGTAAAAAAGTTGCTTATGAAATAAATATGCTGGAATTTATTTAAACAAAATTGGCGTAGCAGATTTCTGAGGCAGCAATCCAACACTGTAACTGCAGATAAATAGACAATAACGTACAAACTAACTTGAATAAGTTTGTCATCTTATAAAATTCTCACTATTGCAATGTTGCTTTTCCGAAAACGCCTATCTTTTGCTAGGAAGTTTTGTAAAACATACAAACCCCTATCTTTTTGCTTACGTCTATCCGTCGCCATCCCGTAAACGTTTTTTCGCAGTCAAAACCTTCACCTTATTACCGATTTCACCTGAATCCCCTCACAGTATCGCCGCCTGCTGTGAAAAGATTTTGAAATTGGACTGCTCTTAGTTCAACTGTAAATTGGTATGCGAAAATGCTAAAAACAATCAAAATTTTGTTCATAATTTTAAATTATGGCTCACTTTGATCATTCATGACATATTTCCTCAAAATAAAGCTTTATTAGCACATTTGATATATCATGTCAGATAACATAATATCTTCGGAGAAATCGTCGATAACTATCCATCCTTTCTACAATGACTATAATCGCTGTGTTTCGTTCATATGTCAAATTTCAATCCGAGTGTTATGAGCTGCGTTATTTCACTCAATGTGGTATACCACTCCATCGATAGTAACGGATCGGCTGGTTCCTTTGGCAACTGCTAAACAATTCTCCACTTTGTCTCAATTGCCGATTAATAAATATAAGCAGATCATCTGTGAAAAAATATGAGGTTGTAGTTTGTAAGTTGAGTTGCGAAAATATTTAGCGAGAAAAACTTAAATTGTCTCAAAAAGTACCAGGGTAAGGTAGTATACGCCTAAAGTTTTTTCAAAAAAGATGACATTGGGCAATTTCGAATATAACTATAAATCTGAACACAACAATTGGTTTGTATTTTTTTACCTAGGCAATTTCTGACATCATGACATACTCGCAGAATAGATAGTGACAAAAGTAGATTTTAGTTTAAAAATGAAAAGCTTCAGCATTCAGATATAGTACGCCTATACTTGTAAAGTTTTGGCAATATCATAAGCGCTAATACAGAAGGTTCAAATATAAAAGAACCAAATATGCAGAAAACCGTACTGCGATGACACGCTTCCATTTGAAGTTAAAAATAAATTTGGATGATATAAATCATGACGTTCATGTTTTTCTAATTTAACCGCAATCCTTAATCAAAACGGCGATATTGGCTTTTTCGGCAATTAAGCACCAAGAATTGAACCAAAACTGTGAAATTTGAACGTTTTCTGGCGATATGGAGCATCTCCTGTACTCATTTATATATGAAAATTGCTTACATAACTATGTAATTTTTACTTGGTAAAAACTATTGTTTGGCAGACATACAAAAGTATTCATTAATTCAAAATATTAATAAACAAACACTTTGCTAAGCCTGAAACTGAATTTTTTCTCATTGGCTCACTTCTGAGCTCGATTTGACACAACAACATGACTAGAATTTTTGAGAGGATAACTTTTGCCTCCGGAACGAAGAAAGTTAATCGACTAAGAAGTCCTAGAATTCGTACCATTCGCGAGTCAGTTTTACAATAATTAAAATTTTTTCTGAAAAATTTCTGGTCTCAACACTACGTTTCGCTCTTGAGAAGTGATAAACTACTTTAAAGACTTTCAAATTAAGGTTCGCGTAGTTTTTTTTCAATATCTTTCGCTAATAAAGCTGATCGGTAGTACCGATTCGGTACCTCATATATTGCGCGGTCGATGAAACCCTCGGTAATTTATAAAAATTAAATCATTTTTTGATTATGAATTCAAAATGATGGATACAATTTTTTCACCAAAATTTAGTTTGAAAAACAACATAGATACAAAAAATTATATTTATAACCAAAATTTTTCTCAACCGAATTTTCTCCATTTGAAATCGCTTACCCCGACATTATCCTAATTCAAAGCGCCACCACAAAACCATAAATTCATTATTAATATTTAAAGTAGAAACCCAAATAATGACCAAGCCATCATCCTGGTAAACACAGGAATCATCATCTGTATACAGTCCATTCGCCTCAGTCAGAATTTCTACATGTCTGAGACTCGATAAAAACCAGCACATTGCAACCATCGATTTTTATATTGAACAAGCCCACCAGAGCATGACTTAAAAACGTTTTAATTTCTTTCAACTTCAACTTCTAGTCTAGACATCAATTTATCTTATCACTAATCTTCACCCGTTTTAAGTTTCTGATCTTATACGGGTCATTTTGTTACGACTACAAAAATTTAAAATACACAAGCTTCATTTTGAAAAATGAACAATATCGAAGGTGTACTAATTCAGGAAATAGATTATTTTATTCAAATCACATAGTGCTTGTGACAAGCGATGAAACACCTGAAAAATATAATTCGAGATTGTTGGTGCGCTGAAAACCGGAGCTATTGAAAGAGAAGTGATACAAATTTCGAATCTTTAAGCTTAACATATGCCCTATTTGATAAGAATCATCTGAGAGAATAAGCATATTTATCATTAAATTAAAATTTAATTTTGAACTCAAAGAATCGTAATTATTTTTTTAGAGCTCTGCGAAATAAGACACAATGTTTCTACAACAAAGCGGATAAATCTTTCATTAAATTGTTAAACCACTACGAACAATTTCTTTAATATACGTCATGTTCAGATCGCGAAATACAATTTTCTTGTTTGATGGGTTCAATGCTTTATTAACCTTTAACACCTTTTNTATAAGTGCGTGACAACCACAGTCTACACCATTTCTTTGTAGTGGTGTATTCATGACACAATTTAATTTCCAGTCTGGTCGATATAATTCAACCCCAAAAGCGGCAACGTTCTTCAAATCAAGTGAAGTAAATATTTTTTCAGAAAATTTAAATTTTCCGCATGGTACGAATCATAATATAAAATTTCATTTCTTTTCAAAAAAACTACAGATATAGTCCGTGTATTGTTTGAACATCTTCAGATAAGTTGTATTTTTGTTGTATTTTTGGTTGAAATTGTCTCGCGACAATTTTCAAAGTTTTCCACTCATTTCTCTCAGTTAATAATATATTAAAATAATTATTGAATAATTATGAATTGGTATTAAACAAGCCAAAAATACCCTAAAAATCAAATAATATTTTGACAGAGTGTGGAGTCGATTGTTGTATTTCTATTTTTATAATATATAAATATGAAAAACTTTAGAAAAGAAAACAAATAATTAAAATAGAAATACAAAATATCGACTCTAGTTTCTCTGTCAGTTAAAAGTGCTTGCTAATCCCAGTTCTGTAGATATCCTTAGCCTATCCCTAGACTAAGTGTTACCAGTTATATTTTTTAAACTATTTATTAAACTCTGATATTCAGCCTGGAAATTTGAGTTTCGACTAAATTATCTTTATAGAATTAGGTGTTTAACTGATAGATCAATTATTTAATTAGCCAACTGGCTGACTTTTCGGCTTAATCTTCATTATTTTATTTTTTTATGGAAATTTATGAGGCAAGAAGAATTGAAAAATTCTGTATTTTCATACTGTAGCTAATAGGCTACGGCAACTTTTCTCATCTGTTATGATTTTCTGTCTGTTCTGGCTCGTTCTTGGTATTTCAAGAAATATTTACTGCACAGCACTGAAAACATTTTTCCTCTTTTGCAAAAATACTATATTAATCCGTTACTTCCAAGCAATTTACTTATGAGAGAAAAAAATTCTTATTTAAAATTTTTCTTGGTTATATATCGGTTGATTATTGATGAAAAAGTTAAAAATAAAAGGATATTAATGTATTACTAAATCAACTTGTATATTTTATTGCAGGGATCCTTTTCAATGATTAAATTTTCAAATGTTAAATTATTAAATTTATTGAATTATTTTGAAAAAATAGATTGGCATATGCAGGATTTAGCACTGATAATAGAATGAGATTGAAAATAACTCAGTTATAAAATTGAATATTATTATTTAAAAGCTTTTTTGTATTGGAGTGAAACGTTTTCAGTTATTGCTGATTGAAATCATTTGCTGTAAAGGATGCTAATTGACACATTCTGCAATAATAAGGACACTGTAAGAGGATAGAAAGGCTCGTTTTGAGTTGCTTTTTATTGAAAAATATTTTTTGTGGAGAAATGTTTTATTAGGAATATACATCGAACTGTGAGAACTAGGCTTTTTTAGGGACTTTTTTAATGGTTTTTCTATGCTGTGAAATAGAAAAACAAGGAATAATAAATAAATTTTTCTTCTTTCTGTTTGAATAAGGTTATCTGCAATTTGGAGAAGGCATATGGAAGATTTGGGAGCTGGAGAGATTGCAAAATGGAAGGGTCGGGCGAAATTGAAATCCCGCTGAAATAATTGAAATTATCGCTAATCTGTCAAAAAATTTTGAAAGAACTGCATCTGAGATTTTATATACGGCAACCCTATACCCGACAAAAACTTTGAGACGGATGATAGTGAAGCGGTGATAGGCAAACCTAATATCTTACCAGTCACGAGACGAATCCGACAAGTTCTAGCCTTGAGAAAGCACGGAAATCGAGACAAAGAACTTGAAGAGTCACCAGAGAATTAATCTATTAAGAGTAAATGCAGTCGAGGAACTCAGCTTTTTGGAAAGACAATGTCAAAAAGTATAGTAACAATTAAATGTAATTCAAGTCTTAAAAAAAAAAGTATTTTATTAAAATTAGAACGATTACAATGTTCCAGCAAAATTGGCCATTTTTTCCCGGAGAAAAAAATGGCGCACAATTTAGCTGTTTGTTGTTTGGCATTTTGCTACCAGTCAAACGCTGCTAGCCGACTGAGAAAAAAAGGGCCAATAAAAAAAACTCAGGCTGTAGAAATTTTATTTAATATATGGCCGAATAAAATCAAATAAATGCATTTAGGAAGCTAAATTCAAATACGTGTGAGTCAATAATCCGAAAGTAGTTTCCGAGGTTTCAAAACTGTCACTTTTGCATTATGATTAAAAATGGAGCAAAAAACAGCCTTAATTCTCACTCTGACTATACCCCTAACTAAACTTAAAAAATCTAGACCTTGTTTTATTGACCAATCAGAGCGTACTCCCAGCCGTCCGGCGGATGGGTGAAATCCGGCTGATAGTGAAATCCGGCTAAGAGGTGAAGGTTTTGAGCGAAGAAATCTTTCACCTAGTCCGCGGACCCTGCTGTAGGTAACTTATTGGGCGCATTCGAGAATTTGTCCTTTAAAAAAATGTTTCTACGCGATTCGCGAAACGCGTATAAAGCGTGAAAATTATATGGTCTATAAGCAGAGAATTGTTCTGATTTCACGTTTGAGAATTCTAAAAACAGTTTTCGAAGCAATAAAACTTTGAAGATGGGTTATCTTGAAAAATGATAGCCCTTTAAAATTCAGAATCTCGAACACTTTATCGGTTGTTCAGGCCGAAATCTAACACTGAGATCGGTTTTCCTGCAATCCACGGGTTTTTAATAGTGCGGCGTATCCCGCGTTGTTGTATCATCAAAAGGCACACTGTCAATAAGTCGTTTTTAAAAGGCCCTGTCAAAAATAACAAGAAAAATTGCAGCCTCACCAATCTTCTTGAAAATGATTAAATTTCAGGTCAGCATGAAAAACTTGACAACGGCTTTTCTAAAAGAAAGCAGATAACATGGGAGAGAGGTGAAAAACTGAACTAGCATTTAATATTGCATGCAAAGGGGATGCCTTATTTTCGCCGAAAGTTTTGAAAGATAAAATATAGGATATGTGGTACTTTTGGCGAATATCGGGACTAGAGCGATATCCCTTTAGCCCCGCAAAGATGTAAGTCCCTCAAAAACACGGAGGTGAGAAAACAACGCGGTTTTCAAAACGACTGAGCCCATTTGGTTCTTAGATAGCCAAACTGTGCAAAATATCTAGTGATAATGTGGAGTTTTAAATTCAATCTGCTCGAAAAAAATGAGATCCGATTTTCAAGTTTTTGTTATCAAATGACTGGCACACGAGACGGAAAAAAATCGAAAAAAATTGATGAATTCGTACAAGACAAAGTTAAGCCAGAAGGTTGTTTGAACAAAGCACATTGTTGTACATACAGCCGTGAGACACTGATAAGTTTGAATCACGGACGATCTTTTTCCCGCACAGCATAGAACTTTCTTTCATTTGAGCATTTTCGGGTTTTACTTGAAAAACCGCGAAACCCTGCTTGAGCAAGCGGTCAAACAACCTTTGGCCATAACTTGTTGCTGTAACGAATTTATCCATTGTTCTCGATTTCTTCTAGTCCGTGTGCCCGGTCATTGTGATACCAAAGAACTGAACGGAGTCACATATTTTTCGAGCAGATGAATTTGAAATCCACCAATACGCAATAAGAATTGATCCGAATAACCTTCGTTTCTATTTTTCACAAAAACTAATTATTAAACAATTTCAGTAATGTTAGAAAAAAATAAAACATGGTCCTTTAAAAACAGTTATTAATGTTCATATTATATGTGCTCAGTTGAGCTATTAAACGCATCGTTTTCTCACCCCGTGTTTGAAAGACCAAATCTTTGGATGAGGGCAATAAAGCGTTATGGTGACCAAAATATCATCTTTTGTTCAAAAAAAAAAAACGAGTAGGCGACGAGATAACTCATAATTCAAAAAAAAATATCTTATTTTCATGGAAAAATTGATTTTATTCACGAATCAAGGATTTAAATCAAGTTTATTATACCACAACACCCAAGCACTCAAATCTTTGGCCAAAAATCGTGAAATTTTGAAAGTTTTTGGATGTTGCCAAATTCGGCGATATTGAACTGTAATGCGCACTTACGGACAATCATAAACTGCACCGAGCGCAAAACAGTGAATAGTAATCCCTATACTTTATTAAAAGTTTGCCGCTCGTCGAATAAAACTGTGGTTCAATAAGCAAATTTTATTAATCTTATTTTTCATTGATGTACAAGTTGTACAGTACAACTGGATCTAGATCACCAGTGATACTTTTCACCGGGAATTAGACTTTCGAAAATTCGACAAGTTCAGATTAGATCAAGCTGATTATTTTTAAATTTTTTAGAGTAAAATTTCTGCGTTCACAAGAACTCTTTGATTGAGTACTAAGGTATTAATTATACCTCATTATAGAAACGCCAAAGTTTTTCTGATAGTCATTATTTTTATTTTGCTATAATTGTTGAGCTTTAAAACATATTATATTGTGTTCAGTACAAAAATGTTCAAAGAAAGTACAAAGAAATTGCTCGTTCTTTTGTTTTACCTTTAAAAAGTTTCGTTCAATATTCAAAAAAATTCAAACAATTTTTGCGAAAAATTTAATAAACTGAATTTTGTATTTTTTCAAGGACTACAATTAAAATGAAATTTGAGAAATGTTTATCGAGAAAAATTTTTGGCGGTCTTACCTTATTCCGAGGCAACTTAAAATAACCAAACGTTCCGAGATAAATAATAATCTCAAACGCATTTTTCGTAACTGAAACTATGTGACGATATATAAAGTCTGTTAACCCCCTCACTCATTTTACCACCTCCCTCCCCTCAGGCACACTAGCCACTTTTAAGGCTTGACTTTGAACCTCTATCATCAGAAAAGAATAAATGCTTGCGATTGAATTATATTTTAGTTATTGATATAAAGGACAGACTCAACTTTATGGATGATGATTTTTTGATAATTAACATTTTGAGTACTCAATTTAAGCTGGGAAATAACTAAGTTGCCTCACACGGATTCCTAAAAAAACCTTAAGATTTTTGGAATAATATGGAAAATAAATGAATTGAATAAAAACTTGGCTTTCTTAATCAGGTCTCCGATTTATAAAAACTAATCCGGTTCGTCAACAAAACAATAATTCTCACGTCGGAAATAAAAATTAATGGTTAACAATATGTCTGCTTCTTATATTTTGGCTCCGCTTTCTCATGCATGAACAAACAAAAAATTAAACAAGTTCTACATTTAGAAGGAATTTTTTTTAAATGATGGTCAATACTAATTTTTAAAAACTGAGTATTTAAGACCTGTCTTTTACAAAAAAATTATTAGATAAGCAGATAAACAAAAATTCCAGAGAAATTTGGAAAAAAAAAGTTCGTACTACCGGTATGTCTATCGGACCAATTTATTCAATATTTTTTACTAATATTACTAAAATCGTTTAATTTTTAAGTTTTATAAATAAAAAGAGAAAACAATGGTCGTATTCTGACCAATTTTTCATTTTATTATTCACAAGATATTTGTGCTCAGTTTGAGCTATCTAAGAATGTAGTCGGATGAGTTGTTTTCAAAAGCCAAATTATATAAAAATTATGGCTAAAAATCTAGTAAAAAACAACCAGGAGCCCCCGTGATCGATATACCGACTTTTCGTATTTTCAGTTTTAATTATTCAAACAAAATGCGAAATAAAAGTTGTCCGTCAAAGTTTACAAATGAGTACAATCAACAGCATTTTAAAATATAAATTTTAAATTGATGTTTTCGGCTCTAAGATATAGTTTCTGAGAAAAATAGTTAAAATTTAATGAAGGATTCCCGTTTGGTGCAAAAAAAATTGGCCGGTTTTTTTTTTTGACTTTTTTGGAGCTTATATTTTTTCTTTGAACACTGTTTATGACATAGAGACATAATTATAAGTTCCTTTACATGCCCTCAAGCTAAATTTCGACTTATTTGAAAGCTCAAAGATTTTTAGTATTTCAAATTACTCTTGGAGTCCAGGTGAATTTATTTATGCCATTCGCTATAGCGCGCTATCCGCTTATGCCGATAATTATACATTTCATTCAATTATCGTTTTCACGTCAATGTTATTTTTCGAATTTGTTATTCATCAGACCATCAAATATTTTTATTCATTTACGAGAACTATTACATTATAATTATCTTTGTAAAATACGACACCAAATATTTGCAAATAAAAAACTGTGATTAATTATTTATTTTACTTTTACGAATTCAACGATATTTAATGGCTAATATCTATCAGCTATGATTGGCGAAACAGAGAATTTTGAATATTTATTCTTAGATCCAATATATGAGAGAATTGATAAAACATAAAGCAATATAAATTTTATGACATTCCGATCTCTTGTCAGCAAATTAGAACGAGTTAAGGATAATATTCATAATTCTGCTTTAAAACTAAATTCGGTTCCAAAATTACTTCATTTTGAAGTGGATAACAATCAGATAAAGTTTTGTTGAAAACCTAATGCTTAACTAAAGTTTTATTTGTAACCGGAATTTTTTTTTAAATATACTTGAATTTATAAAATTTGATATTTCAAAAACCATAATAATTCAAGGAAATAAATGAAATATCTGATATAGTTTGTCAAAAAATCTGCCTGTCGAAGGTCTCAGAAATATTATCAGGAATCAATAACCCTCCAAAAACTCATGCCAGTCAAAAACAGATTGGCCACTTACAAGTTGGAACGATTGTAACACGTGTGGTCTCAGACAAGATGGATATTTTCTGGCTAGCGGTCAAAAATTTATTTGATTTTAGGATTTATCCGAACAAAGCATTTTTCAATCTAGCAGAATCAGATTCATAAATCCAATTCATTCAAGTTAAACATAAATTAAAATTCAATAATATTTTTATGAATATTTGAACTTTTATTTTAAATCAAACAATCGTAAAAATCTCTGATAATTGTTCTTGCCGAATTTATTGCATTGTCGAGAATAGTAACCAGCCATGAACTGAAATCGTGACTTCGAAAAATGGGAGTTTCTCAGGAGGAGGCAATAAAACACAGATTTTTGATTAAATAAAAAAATGGACATTAAATTATTAAGTGATTTTTTTGGTTAGGGTAAAGATAAATAATTTGAGATATTTAAGAAATTTCGAGTGAATCTTGGCGATCAAACTTTGAATCAAAAACTTGCGACAAAAATAACTGTTCAAAACTGAGAATGTTTTGTTAAATAATGTTCTTTGTCAAAGAATATTTTTCATTCAGTCTGATGATCTTGGAAGATTTTTATTTTTTTTAATATTCTAAAATTAATAAACATGATTTATGTATAAATTCAATTTTTCTCTTTATTCTCATTGTTTTTGCAAAAATTTCCAAATTTATACATGTATTTATTCGTTTAAGCAGTTTTCATCAAAATAAGTGTTACTTCAAACTAGCAAGAAATTGATCCTAGAAAATTGCCTGAGTTTGTTCTTTGTTCATTTCTGATTTTCGCGAATAATAAAACCAGAATGATGTGTTTTTTGATACTAAGAATTCTGTCATAAAATAAATCATTTTTAGTTGAGCCCATTTGCATAAAAACAATTTCTCAAGAGCTCAAGTTAGCAAAAAATTGGAAGGATATCTATATGTTAGAATATGTAAGATATAATATGTGAGAAAAAACTGATTTAATTTTCAGGTCTGTCATGCCGACGAGTACCTCTTCCAAACAATTAAAACCCCGTTTACAGACTGTTGAATGTTGGGAATTGAACTTGCAGATTTGAGAAATTTCATATTTTTTTTCATATCCTATATTCAGACTTTTGTGAATATCCCGGCCCTGATTTGGAAACGAAGCGTGTTAATAAGCAGTAGGGCCGGGAAATTCAAATTGAATAGGGGATATATTTCATAAAAAAATAAACGATCAAGCTGTGCGCTGTATTTTTTTTTGTAATTTTTTTCAACGATGACTTAGTTTGATTTTGAATAAAATTCAGAAAACGTATCCTTTTGGTCTGAATGTTCGTGAGTATCAATTTTCTGGATGCGCACTGAATCAATCTTAAATTGCTGCTCGATTTTTCTACCAACCACACGATGAAAAACTTGATTTTATTGTCCACATTATCTGCTTTTTTGGTCGACGGTAATATATTTAATTGAACCGGGAAAGGAATAGCTTTTCATTAAAAATTTACTCAAAGTTCAATAATTATATATTTCAGTTGACGGTTTTATTTAATGGTACTTAATTAATCATTTATTTCAAAGAATTGGTTGACTTGGTTTGATTGATTGTATTGACAATCAGCTGGTTTGATACCCTTTATTCACATTTTTGGGAATATCCCGGCCCTGATTAGGAAACGTAGTAGGTTTTAAAGTTGTAAGGCCGAGATATTCACAAGTGTGAATAGGGGATATGAAAGGCGTTAAGTTGAATGATAAAATTCACTGAAAGCAAAAAGTGACTAATTTCATGCGTAGTTGACATTAAATTTATAGGTGATGTCTCAAAAAAGAATCATTTGAAATGGCTCAAACTACCAAAAATTAAATCAGGTAAAAATTAACAGAAAAACTGAAACTTACTTAATTTCGTAAAAAAATTGTTTCATACTCCACAAAATTGTTCCAAAATTGTTCACAAAATTGCTCAATACTTCACAAAAATTTTTTGATAATTATAAGAAACACACCAAAAACTAAGAAGATTCAAATTTTAATATTAAAATTTATAAAAGACGAAATATCAAATAAGAATTATTTGAAATGGGAAGAAATATTCATCACTAGATCAGGTAATTATCTTCATGTCACAAAATGTACTCGTAAATTTTATGATAAAAACGTTTTTCTTCGTGTATATGGCATTTGGCTAATTTTATGATCAACCATTTCTTGACTGTAAAATTTTGCGCAAGAGATTATTGTCAACATTTTATGAATAATATTTTTTAGGTGAAAAATGCGACTATCTTTGTGAAACTGTCAGCTCAATAGCTGGATTATGCGAAGAAATGTGCAGGGAAAACTATGAAAATTTTGTGGCTACGGGTCTTAAACATGAACTTATTCAGAAATTCAATTTGCTCCTGTCACACTATCAGGGAGATTTGGTCCATTCTACTTGATAATCAACTACATTCCCGCTACACGGACCAAATCTTAGTAAAAGTGTGAACGGGAGATTTTCTCAATTGAAGTTTGAAAAAATAAAAATGCAAAAATTAAACAATAACGAAATTGCATTTTTAAAACAAAATAACAAAAAAATATCAAAAGTGGAGCAAAGAGGCGTTTTAAGCATTAAAAGCGAGCGGTCTGAAAATTTGAGAATCTATTTGAGACCTTAAGGTCAACCAAATTTCTGCTGCCAAAACTGCGGAATAACTTCGTTAAATCAGATATGCTGTACCTTTTTTCGAATTTTTTCATTGCTTAAAATAAGATAAAACTAAAGGGACCCTATCAAAAGAAAATTTGAAGTACATAATACAAACTGGAGAAATTTATGGAGCGGTCGTTGACCCTGCTCAGTGCTTTATTGATTGTTGGAGCATTTATTCAGATGATTTTTATTGTAATTTTACTTGCTATCTTAATTTTGATATCAAAATTTTTTTCTCGAATATATATATTTTAGGTAAAAAACGCTGAACTTCTTATCAACTCATGTTCACAGGCTGCCCAAACTGTGCTTCAAATTTAATAAAAACTTTGCCTTACTTGAATCGATTTTTATTGAAAGACGGTATACTGTAGATGATATACTGTAGACCAGCAAATTAAAAGTTGAAAATGATTAATCGTTGAAACTTGTAAATTCAATATAATTTAATTTCACTCTATGGTATTAAGAAAAAATTGAAAATTTTTCTGCCCACAAAATTTTTGACTATTTTCAGTGATCAATTTTTGAAGACTTAAGAATAACAAAGCTCACACCAACTAACCATTTATGGAAACCCATTACCATAAAATGGAAACTCATGATCATTTGATGGAAACCATTTTGCAAAACAAGGCATGTTTGAATAAAATAACTCTGTTTTTGATGATTAATTTGCTCAAAACTTTTCTAAAAATTTAGTTTATTTTGGCTACTTTATAATTGATCCCTGAACATGTAATTAAATAACAACAAAATTGTTTTTTAATTTTTTGGCTGAAAACAACTTTTCAAATTTTTTCAAAAATCACCATATTATGGAAACCCATGACGCATTATTAAAACCAATAACTATTTATGAATATTCACTTTTCTACGCGAAACTGGGTTTCCATAAATGGTCAGTTGGTTAATGTGTGAGAAAATTGTGACACGAAACATTGTATGATAAATTGTGAAAAATCATAATCAAATTAAATCCAGCTAGTGACGATAAAACAATTTGCCAATTCTAGCGTCGTTTAAAACGATTGTTTTATTTCACAGAATGAATAAAAATAATATGATTAAAATGATATTAATTGGCAATCACAAAATGCAACAAGAAAGATGAAAAATAGTGACGACGTCGATATCAAACGTCACTGTAATTAATCAACAATATTCTCTACAGCATTATAACAGTATGTAAATATTAACTAAATAATGATGTTCTACCATTAAAAATTTCTATCAAACTTTTGGTTTTCTGAAAAAGTGAATGAACCTAATAAATTATTTTAATATGGCATTTGCAGAAATGTTCAGTTATTGCTCATTCACACATTCATTATATGGTGCTTAACTTTTCTCATCTTCTTGTACCAATGAGTTGAAGTATAATGGCTTTTAAAATAGATGATCCACATTTTTAAAAAATACCAATAACCATTTAACATTTTCTGCTCGGTACCAAAATTATAGGAAAAAATCTAAAGAGCTGTCAACTCGTTTTTTCGACTTGATTTTTCGGTTTAAAAAGCAGATCTCCGGGTATGACTTCATTCATAATGTATTCAAAGCCAAATATCAAATTTTGAATTTCAATAAATATTTCCTGATTGATGATAATTGGCGTTCATGTGATGTGTTCTGGCCAAAAACCGAAATGTTTAGTTTAATTATTACGGTGCCTCCTGATCGTGTTTGGCTAGATTTTACGCTAAAATTTTATATAATTCGGTGTTTGATAAAGACTTATCCGATCACATTCTTCGATAGCTCAATCTGAGCAAAAATATTAAGTGAATAAGATAAATAAAATTGATCTTAATGGGGACCATTTATTATTATTTTTATATCAGATTTTTTATTTATTTCTTGAAGCTATCTATCAGTTTGAGCTATCTTAAGACTTAATCGGATAATTAATTTTCAAACGCCGAATTACTCAAAAAGTTTCTGCTAAAAATCTAGCAAAAAACGACCAGTAAGCTCCGATCGAGATTTTTTTATTCTTTGGAAAGGTCAAGGTTATTTTAGAATATCTTCAAAATTTCCCATAAATCGATGAATAATAAAATTGCACCATAAACGCTTATTACTGCATTATCGATGAGAACAACATGGTTTGATCTCGCATCAAGAATAAAAAGTAAACTTTGACTTTTTATGAGAAATAAGCAGATGCGAAACGTTACAAATTGTCGACTTTCATGGCTACTTTTTTCATTAGCTTCAGTTTTAATTGGAGAAAATGAAACTTTCTGGTGCCGTGCTTATTTCAGCGGCTGCTGCTGCAGTTGGCCCTGCTATCTTTGAGGCCACTATGGCTACAGACTCAAAGGAAATGATTATAAACAACAGAGAAATATATGGGTGGGATATCAAATTCTCTAAAAAAAATATTTGAATGCTACCGGTCAGATCTACAACTAAAGTATAGGAATCCTTTTATCATACATTTGTTAATATCTCGGATCTTATCAGCAAACTTAGTGTGTTTTTAAGAAGAAGAGCCGAAATATTACCAAAAGTATATAAGAGTAATATACAGTATATCATTAACTGCGTGAGGTCGAATTGGTGTCGAGAGCGAAAGCGATTTGTGAAAGTATCTCATATTGCGGCTTTCAGAACCCTATTCCAATTAAGCTTGTATTGTGAAAAATGAAGACAATTTGTAACGAGATTCAATAAACGGTGTAATTTGTGTGTTTTTAGGTAACATATCAATACTTATGATGAATTGAAATAGAAATTTATAGGGTTAACAGCTTTGTAAACGAAAATTCTCACCGAGCGGATTTTGTAAATTATGTTCTGTGAATTTTTTATCAAATCTTATAAAAAATTATATTCTTGCTATATTTTTTCGAATTACTTTTTGTCTCGAAGCCAATTAAAACTCAGCCAATATAAAGAATTAATATCCTCTGGTCTCATTCTTTTGGAAGTTTAAAAACCGCAAAGCTTTTTTTTTTAAATCTTGTTCAAAAATTTGAACATTTTTAATGGAATAAAAGTGTACTTAGTTTTCAAAGAAAACATTTCAAAACCGACTTTAGTGGGTAGCGGTTGTACTTTTTGAGGGTATAACTTAATTAAAAAACCAACAAATTCGAAAAAAAGTTCGAAATTTTCATTTTCTGACAATTTTCTGAGTAATTTTTTTGGAAAACATTGAAACCCCATTTTCGACCAGAAGAACTAAAAAAATCAAAAAGCTGGTAGTAGATTTTTTTCTCGGCAGCACCCAAGCTTTAATATGATGATACTTTCGACTTAATCCGACGACTTTGATTTTCGAGTTTTCACTTCCGGTTTACAAGAATACGATTTTTTTAGAATTGATTTAGAACGAGTAAATAATTAAAGAGCGAAAACCTTGTAATAAGGTGGTTTCGAGCAGTTCTAGAAAAAAGTTGTCCGAAATCCAAAAATCAATTTCCCCTTAAAAAAAAGCAATACTGTTTCCGTGGTTCATGCCAAATTTGAGTGAATTCGTATGAAAGCTGTAGGAGGAGTAGGAATTTGAAATATTGATTGGGGGTTCTAGAACTCGCTGCATGATTGTCACAAGGGTCAGCCAAAAATCATTCTGATAAATTATTTTTGTAGATCAAGGATAGATAAAATCTATTAGATCTACCATATGGCTATTCTCATAAGTTTCCAAGCAGTTTTTTATTCTGGTAAATTGGAGTACAAAAGTACATTTTTGCGACCGCTACTTCCTTAACCAGTTTTGCACAAATTATTATTCTAATTGAACAGTTTTATAAAATCAATCTGAAATTATGAAGATTATCAAGTTCATTTAAAAAAAACTTTCACTGTTTTATTTTAATTTCAGCATGGCTATAATAGAATTTCAAGATTTTGAATGAGCAGTGAGAATTCTATTTTGATCCTGAATTTGAGATCATTCTTAAATGTATTTCTGCCAAACATTTTGTGAGGAAAGTAAAATCACAGCCAATCAGAGACGCGTATTCAATCAACGTAATAAGCGGTTGGCTACGAGTTG
>SCLH01000452.1:189845-201347 GCA_004367855.1 Oikopleura vanhoeffeni | reverse complement strand
GGGGTACTGTTCACTATGAAAATTTTTCTGTTAATTTTAGACCAGACTAATTCGGCCAAAAAATCACAATGGTAGTAGTCTCGTCATTCACAGACGTCTAGTTCGGCAACCAAGAGACTTCAAAGACCGGAATTGAGCCGGATTAAAGTCCTACATAATTTCATTGTATAAATAGAATAAAATTGAGAGTCAGATGTGTGGTTACCAAGAAAAATGGTCTCTAATTTCGGTCAAAAATGGCTCAATTCCGGTCTTTGAAGTCTCCTGGTTGCCAAACTAGACGTCTGTGAATGACGAAACTACCACCATTGCGATTTTTTTGGNACTACACATTGTGAAACCCAATAGTTAAATACAATGTAATATTTGAACAAAAATCTCACATCCAGAATCATAATTAAAGATTACTGATTGCTCGACCAATCAGGAAAGAGCTTCAAAATAGAGTCATTTTTTGTCGCAAAAAGCCGATTTCTCCGTGAGTTTTAAAGGTAGGAAACTTTTAAGGTACAGCTTAAGGTGTAGCTTTTATCAACCACGAAATACGTACGCAGGTCTGTTACTATCGTTTTCAAAATTTTGAAATGAATTTGCTCCAGAATAGCCAAAAACGTTTTTTTGAGCTGATTTTGAGGGTCTCGCGTAAAAGCCTATTTCTCCCTGGATTTTTGAGAATTTTTGAAAATTTCAGCCAATGAGGCTCGACTTGCCCATTATGAGATAGGGGCTCCGCCCACGCAATCTGTGCGCGGAATACAATCTGCGGGTAGTAGCACATTTCAAACCTGTATAAATCAAAAGCTAGTGAGTTCGTGGAGAGCTGTTACTATCGAAACATAAATTTCGATGATTTTTTCTCTTCCAAAACTGTACTTCTAATTCCTGAAAATCCATAAATTTCGATTAAAACACTTAAAATCAAGACAAGATATTTTCAAAATGAATAAAAAGTACTTTCCTAACGCTGTATTGGGTTGAAAATACCACCAACTTATTTTAAGGGCCTCGGTGCATTTGAACAGATACCGCATATTGGGAACTCTTGATGAAAAATTTTTTCACTGGAATTGATATAATTCTTTTCTAATATGACCATCAAAGTGGGTATCATAATCCCAGGACAACTTATGTTACTAACAGAATTTTTAACATATAATGGCTTTTTTAAGAAAAACTAATTTTGGTTGAATTTAACTTTTCGAATTCGAGAAAACATTATGAGAAATTTTTGGATAAAAGTTCCAAACATAATGAAAAAATGGCCTTATTTTCGTTCAATATTTTTTTTCAAATATTGTTTCAAATCAACGAAAAAATACTCTACAAAATGGCTACTGTTTAACTTTTCGGACTACGTGACCAAAATATTTTTATATGCTCTTTGAAAAACCATATGACCATATGTTTTAGTTTTTCAGATTTCAATTTTGGTGATCTATAAAATCTAAATGTCTAGACAAAGTACATTCTTTTGAAAGAAAAAAAATTTATTTACCCTCACTTCCTTAAGTTTCATAGAAAATTTTCAAACTCATATATTTGGAACAATCCCTGTCAAGTCTCGAAAATAATTGGAATTGGCGCTACTTTCACTAATATTTAAATATGGCTTTCGTTTTGTTTCTTCGGCTCTTGTTTATAACTCTGAATCAATACTTTTTTGAAATAAAATACGGTTTGTGCGAAATAAAAGTTAAGCCTCTCAGTCAAGAATTGAAAAAAAATTATTTACCGAGACTTGCTCCAATTGGTAAGTCAGGGGGGGGGGAGCCGACCTGTCACCGTTTTAAATTAATTCATTTAACTCATGAAAAAAAAATATTTTTTCGATGTCCTAAAATTTCGTTTTTTCGACTTTTTTCAAAAATTTAAATTTTCGATTTCCGACTTAAAAATCAGTAATGAATTAAACTAAATAAATTTTCAACGGTGGACAGGACCGTATTTTAGAGCTTCTAATTAATAAAAATAGAAAACAAATTTTACTGTAATTTAGACACGTAACTTACACACGCGCGTTTTTTGAAGTGTTTTTTCGAAAAGACCGATTTATAAAGTAAAAATAATCAATTCTGAAGAAATTAAGATTAAACAAAGTAAGGCTGAAAAATGGCAACTGTTGTGTTTGAAAAAAGTTTTTATCCAAAATTTCGAAGTGGACAAAAAGTTTCCCATCAAGACAAAAAAAAATTGAAAAACTGCAAATTCTGTCAAAATGCACCGAGGCCCTTAAATTATCCAGTTTTTCAGAAAAAAATTATAAGAATAAAATTCTGAAATGTTTTTGTTTGAGCCTCAATTCATAACAGAAACATTTTCATAGTAAACAGTACGCTCTTAATGAGAGCTAAATTTTGAACTATCAGGAGCGAGCTAAATAAGAAAATATACAATATGTAATCTTTTTTCTTTTGATGAATCATTAATATCAATTTTTTAAATATATAATGTGGAAGATTTTTGCTGGATAATCGATGTTATCATGTCCCGAAATTGTAAAGCAATATTTCATCAACTTAACAAAGTTCATAGAGTGCTTATTTTAAAGCACCGTGCGGGGACAGCTTAAAATAACAATTTTTGAATTGATTGCCTTTTTAAGTCCTATCGGAATTGCAAAATGACCGTTTGCAAACGCATATTTTTAATTATTTGACGTACTTTAATTTTACAAGAAATCGTTGGGTTTTATTATAAAATAAATAGCATAAATATGAAACGCTCCAGTCTGAAGTAAATAAAATGTGCATGTTTTCATGAAAATTTTAGATGTCTTCATCATAAATAGACGCAATATTTGACTTATGAAAATTTTTATCATGGCGGTTTTTTACTAAAAACAATTGTGACTTTTTTTCTCATTTTTCTGTCAATAAAAATGGTGCGTTGATAAGGCCAAAATAATATTTGTCCACGTTCAGCTCCTCCGATAAACTTGAAAAGCACTACAATTATCCTCATCTTACGGAAGCGAAAAACGGGATAAAATACAGTTGGGAATCGTAAATTTGCTGAATACTCCGTATAAGATTTTCACGACAAGCAATATTTAGTTTCAGTTGAAAAAATAATAATCCATGTTTTTCAAAAATTATTGTTTGAAGATCAAGGTCAATTTCTTCCAATTTTTCAGGATAATAAGCTAGAAAGTCAAAATTTTGGATTATTTCGATGTAAATTAAGTGATGAAATTTTTTTGAAATTATCAATTTTTTGAAAAAAAATATAGCGACCATCAGGCCTGTAAAAAAAGAAAGAGAACGTGAAATTTAGTTTCAAAAATACTTTTAAATTCGAAGTCATAGATCGATTCTGATTGATTTAAATTTGAACCAATCATCTTATTGAATTCGGCGCTGTCTCGATAAAGATTAAATTTAACAATTTTAGCCAAAACCAATCGTCAAACTCAGATTTCTGAAAAAATATTATTTTTTCTTTCATTTTAAATTTCGAACTTAAATTCAGAAGAAAAACATTCGAATTAATGATTAGCTTTGGCGCTAGAGAGCAAAACTGCATAAATTAGGCATTTAAAATATTATCATTCAAGTTTCGACTGCCTGATGAAAGTCGAAATTTGAATGCTATAAAATGGCGTTTAAGGGGGTTCCATATCTTTTGTACTGAAAATTATTTTGACTGGATTTTAGAATTTATGATCTCCACGTAGATTGTTTAATTATATAAAGAAATAAAAATTTGAAAAAATTCAACATTCTGGAATTTTTTTCATAAAATTTAAAACAAGCTTATTTTGAGTATATAGGTTCTATAGGCAAGTCGTATCTTTTGAACTAAAAGTGCTAGAGGTCTGATTTTATGCTTTTGAACTCAACGTGGCTTTTTTAGTCATAAAAACTCAAAAAATCGTGAAAAATTACCAAAACCATTCGGAAAAAATATAAAAAAAATTTCTGAGTGTCGAAAAAAAAAAAAAATTCTGCTCTAGCGCTCGAACGGTTAAATATTTGGTCATAGTTTATAATACCGGTTCCAGAAACATTTAATTTACAAATCGTTTCGTCTTAAAAAAAACTGATTGGACGAAATGTATGTCAAAAATAAATTTTCAAATCGTACTCCTGGGAGTTAAAAAATGAAATCGTTACATCAGACGCAACAATTTTGTTGACAATTGTTATAAAAAACTATAGTGCACGGAAAAATAGCTTGCCATGTAGCATGAAAAAATTACAACTTTCCATGGCCAAAATAGCAAAAAACAGTCCTTTTCGCCAGCTTTGATATCTTTTTAGTGAGAAAATTAGAAAAAATCGGCAACAATTTTTTCCGCCTTTGAATTGCGCAGATAGTGTCAAATTTTGAAACATTTCCTAAACAGGACGAAAAAAAATACGGCTTTTTCAAGAATTTTTTTGCTCCAGGTTAACCTCATTTACTGGTTGCTTCAACATGCTATCTTTAAAATATAATTTAAAACGTCTTCCAGAGATTACGAACTAACTTATCAGAATGTTTTAGTCACTTCCTATGTCTATGCCGAGAGAAATAAACAATTCAAAAAGTCCATTTTGCCTATAGAACCCCCTTAAACAAAAAATAAGCTACCTTTCAAGAGATAATTTTTACCTTTCTTATCAAATTCTGCACTGCTAATCGTTCTAGTGCAATTTTGAAAGCTTCCGCCAAATCTTCGTCGTTAAAACACTGAATGAGCTTTTTACAAGGGATTATTATGCAATGAAAGTGGCCTCTTATCACACCATATTATTGAATATGCGGAGGCTTACGAGCACCCAGTATTACCTTTGCGGATATAAATTGAATCTTTGGGTGCATAATAGATAAAGAAGATAGGAGTTGATTCAAACCGCTCAATTCCTGCCTATTATTTTTATCAGGTGACAAAACTACCAAAAATATTTGCTGAAAAGTTGAGAGCTTAATTGAATAATAATTTGTTAATTAACCTTACAAATAATTCATGGCTTCGTTTTCAGCTAGAAGTGGTCAAAAAATATAATTTAAAGATAACAAATCTTAGATTATGAAGGGGCCAGTGGCCCGGGCCATATATTATATTTGTTATGTATTCACCGCGATTTCTCTACAAAGAAACTAACTGAAATTAAAAGTTTTCGGTTGAGGATGATTTGTTTATGTTTAAAAACGGTTCAAAGATGGGCAGAGTCATTCAGACGGCTGCGAGTAAAATGAAGCATAAAATTTTAGACTGTCTAGCCACCCGAAAAAAAAGAGACAATTCAAAAAAGATCAGCCTGTACTGGAACAAAAAATGTTACCAAAATAGGTTAATAGATGCAAATTATGAAAATGAAATTGACATTTTCTCATAAACATGCTCACAGGGACAATTTTTCATGATTTTTAAATCACTTTGATATCCATCTTGAAACCGATAGATCAGGTTTTTTTAACAGTCTTTCAAATTTTATTATTAGATAATCAGCTTATGTGAGCGTTAGTTGACAGATTTTTTTATGAACTACTCATCCAAATAATCAATTTATTCTGTGAACAAATTTCTTAGTCCAATTCGACCATTTATAGTGAAAGGATTAAAAAATGTGCCAAATATGAATGTTTTCATAATTTAAGTCTTTAAGTTTGTGATGGCTCTAAATAATTGTAAGGAAAAAAGAACTACTTGTGAAGTTTTGCGTTTTTGCTGTTTTTGAAACGTTTACTTTGGGCTAACAGAAAGTCCGTACAAATCGTAGTCTACAATCCTGGAATTGGGAGGATATATTGAATGAGATTTGGGAGGGGTTTAAAGATAACAAACAGTTTTCGATTACCGTAACCTTAGAAAAAATCTAAAAATTCAGCAAAATTTTATAACAAATGCTAAATAATATTCTCGAATGAAGGGAAAAATAGCTACTGTATTTAATTATAAAATGGTCAGCGGTAATATTTAAAAATGCCAATAACTGAAATTGAGTACATCCCAATCGAGCAAAAAAAAATCTATAACTTGGTTATCCGAAAGCGAATAATAGCAAAAATAACCACGGGTGATGCGCAGTTTTGAAAAACAACTTTTGAAAGTAGTGTTGCTGTGTATAACGCTGAAGTTGATTGCAAGTTTTTTTTAATTTAAAAATATAAAAGTGTTAATTAACTTAAAAAAGATGATTTTTTATTTATTTAAGTAAAATTTAACAAATTACAGGGGGGTCATATCGCCGGCCCGAGATCGGTGAATTATTTACGCAATTTCACGATTTTTAGCTAAAATACTTTCAGTGCCCTGATCGCCAAAGGTGCCAATATCGCCAAATTTAGTGAGCGTTTGAAGTTTTCATTATAAATTACTTTGAGTGCGTCATAAATTACGTCATTTTTTTAGATTCAATTTCCCAAATCTTTTTTCTGAATTTTTGTTTGTTTGCTTTTTGGAGTACTTAATTCTACGCATTTTGGTCAATCACTTCATTAGAATAGGGTGGGAATTTCCCACTGGGAAATGCGAATTCAAAAATCATGCCGTTTGTCGACACAACCCTTAAAAGAAGCGCATGATCAAAAGCTTGAAAAATGCAAAAAAAAATTTCAAAAGTTGGGGACGGCTGTCAAAAGCCAGTTTCAAAATTGAAATTTGAAAATTTCAAATGCGATTTTTACAGCTGTTCTGCATTAAAAATTTTTTTTTTTACATTTATCGAATCTCCTTAAATCAGACGCTTTTTTCAAGCCTACTTTTTTTTTTGAAATTTTATTTGAAATTTTTTTATGCATGAGGCTGTTTACACAACCAAAAGAAGCGCCTAATCGAGAGGTTTTTAAATAACTGCATAAAACGTCGAAAAATTGAGGACAGCTGTCAAAATTGCGTTTAAAAATTATTTTTTTTATCCTTAATTTTTCGATTTATGCCCTTTAAAGTGAAAAAAAGTTTAAAAAAATCTTGTAATTCCCCCCCCAAAAAAAAATTTAATGATAAAATTTATGCTGTTATATTGGTCCGACAAAAATTTTTTTTTCAGGTTATCATGTTATTTGTTGTGATTCGAGTAAAAATATTTTCATAAGAAATTCTCGCGTAGGAGTACATAAGTTCGAGGCAGCTCTTTACTTTTCCGTAGTAAGCGTTCAAGGTGCGGCACTGGTCGCTTTAGCGGTTGTTGGCAGGAGAGCCTCAAGGGGTGAGGGAAGTTCTTATAAAATATTTTTACTCGGGAGATCCAACAAGCACATGGCATAAGACGCTGAAAGACGGCAGATGGGTTTTGTGCAGACGCCATCTTACATGCATAAATTTTTTCATTAGATTTTTTTTTTTGGTTGGGGGGGAATTGACCGAAGATTTTTTTAGAACTTTTTTTCCGTTTATAGGGGAGCTAAGATTCGGACAGTTGGATTAAACAGAAGATTTGTTAAACGGCATTTGACAGACTTGTCGCGTTTCATTATTTCGCGCGTTCTTGCAGGTTATTTAAAAGCTCTTGCATTCGGCAGCTTCTTTCTGGTTGTGTAACGGCAGCCGTCATGGCATTAAAATTGTTTTTTTTGTCGGAGTTGGGATGTACTTCTTTTCAGTTGGTTGGCATTTGTGTAGACTATGTTGTGGCGACTGAGCCATTTTGATAATTCAAGATCCGAGGTATTTTCCGTTGCGTTCGAGATATGTAGTTGCAGCCAGTTTGTTAGAGAGAATTTTGGGGCTGGAAGTTTTAGCATTTTTTGCTGAAGGTGTCGGGTATCGCAGACTGGTGTTTGTTATCTTAAACCGCTCCCAAGATCTCATTCATTTCCTCCCGATTCCAGGAGTTGTAACTACGATTTGTTCAGCGCACCTTCTGTGTTTTAGCCCAGTAAGCGTTTCAAAAACGAGCAAAAACGCAAACTTCCCAGTAGTTCTTTTTTCCTTACAATTATTTAGAGCCATCACCAGAATGAAAGACTTTTATTATGAAAACATCATTTGTGGCACAGTTTTAATCCTTTTCACTTATAGAAGATGGCTCGAATTGGATTAAGAAAGTTTGTTTCACAGAGATAAATTGCTTATCTTGGTGGTTAGGGTTCATGAGGAAAGTCTGTCAAATACGCCTCACAGTAGGCTGATTACTGCTAATAGATAAAATTTGAGAGGACTTGTGTTTCGAAACAACGCTGATCTAGATCGGTTTTCAAGATGGATGGATGCAAGTGATTTAAAAGATGGCGATGAAGAATTGTTCCTGGGTGAGCATGGTGTTTATGAGAAATCAATGTTCATTTGTCGATATTTGCATCTAGTTGAACGATAGATTTTTTTCAGGTTACCACTCATTTTNAAAAAAAAATTTAATGATAAAATTTATGCTGTTATATTGGTCCGACAAAAATTTTTTTTTCAGGTTATCATGTTATTTGTTGTGATTCGAGTAAAAATATTTTCATAAGAAATTCTCCTTCACCCTTGGCGGCTCCTGCAACACTAAAGCGACTAGTGCGACTTTGAGAGCTTATTACGGGAAAAGTAAAAGTGCTTGGAACTTTATTGTACTCTAGTCCTCGAGATTAAGGATAGACTTAAACTTTAATAGTATTTAATTAACATTTTGACTTTATTAACCCTATAGAAAAGTAACATTTACAAATTGTGCTTCAACCTACGCAATTTTTTTATGAGGAAACGGGAGACGTCAGAACAAAAATTGAAAATGGAAAAGATTAAAAATTTAATTTTCTAAAAAGTGACTTCCTCAGAAATAACCTGCGATTTTCGGTCTTCAATCTACAGGTGTTTTCCGAAAAATAAGCTAACCTACGCAATTCATCGAAATCACTTTCAAAGAAATAAAAATTTCAGAGCCGTCAGGACAAAAATTGAAAATGCAACAGTTTCAGAAAAAATTTTCATATAAAGTGAATAATTCAGAAGCAACCTGCAATTTCTGGTATTTAATCTGCAGGTGTTTTTGAAAATATTTCGGAGCCTCCAAGGGTTAAAAGTGAATAAACCAAAAAAAATGGCAAAAATTAGAATTTTAAAAGTGTCATTTGACCCCTCTCCCCAACTCTGATTCGAAAATTTTTTTTTTCTGAAGAATGTCTTTTTAGATGGCGCTTTGATCAATATGCAAGAGCACTAACGGCATGGCCTTTTCCCTTTATAAATCGTGGAAACTGGTTTTCGTGATTTTTGAGGTCAAAGTTTGACCTATAGTAACATTTAAAAACAAATTCGTATATTTTTTTGAACTCGTGGGGTCTCATTTAGTACTCCTGAAAGCAAAAAAATTAGCGCAAAGCAAGTTGAAAATCGCATTTCCCACCCTACATTAGAACCAATTGTTAAACTTTATATAAAATTGAAAGAACGTTAAAAATTATGACGTCATTTCAAACGCCTACGCGTTTTCATTTTTGAACAAAAAACTTTATTTCAGTCAACATATCGCCCAAAGTGCCAATATTGCCGAAATATTGTTGGCAAACAACTTATTGCGATATTGGGGCCCAATAATTGGGCGACATTTTAATACAATTTTCAAAATTCTTGTATCATCTGATAAGGAATTTATTTCAGTGCAGTATCATTTTATTTCGTGTGCATTTAGAAATAATTTCATTATTTATTTTGGCGTTTATTTTTTTACATTTCTATTATTATGTTGAAATTGTTGACCGTTCAAGGACCAAACAACTCAGTAATCCTTAGTAAACTTAGTATGTCACTAAGTTTACCGACAAGCACTTGGGACACCCAATTTGGGATTTGACACTATTATAACTGGCTTGTTATCTCTATATTTTGCATAATCCTACCCGCTCCTTATGCGTATTGGCACGTATTCACAATGAGCTTCATAAGCAAAAAATGGCTACAGGTTTCAACTCTGAAAAATCAAAAATGTACATCATGTCACATTTTTGCTTGCGATCTTAGTTTTTTGCTTCAGCTCATCTTTTTTGTTATCAATTTACTTTATTCTGTTAAAATTTTCAGTTTTGAAAATAAAATTGCAACAGTTTAAAACCATAAAAAGTCCGCCAATCAAAACATTTGATTTGACTACCACGTAGGTTTTCAACAAATATAAATTTTAATTGACCCATAAACGGTGTCAATCAGTTTCGAGCAAAAAACTAAGATCCCACGAAAAAATGTGACATGCTGTAGATCAAATTTTTGCAAAATAATCAATCAAACTTTAAATTAAACATCCGTTTCCTGGTTATTGTCATTGTAGAAATACAGCCGGAATCGTGTTATTTTGAAATGCATTTCAACTTCTCTTCGCAAGCCTTTGAAGTCATTCCCAGAGTAATATATCCACTAAACTAGTTTAGAAATTTTCTTTATCAATAAAAGGGTATTTTTTATTAGAAAAAGAAAATTAATTTATGATACATTAGCATCGATTATGACTAAAGTGGACCCAAGAATCTCATGGTGGCAATCATTTTTTTTCAAAAAATTCTAGACAAATTCAAGAATTTTCGAAATTCGCTATATTTCAGCTTTAACCCGCATAAACCGGTGTTCTACCATGATATGAACATTTTTTGGTGAATATGACCCGCCTAAAACGATGCGTGACATTAATCGATTCTAAAAATTTCAATTTTTTAAGCAAAATTTTAAACCTAATTATCGAATTTGACGCTGATTGGTCAAAATTTCGATTAGCCGTAAGCAGATTTTTTGATCAGTGAACTCTCAGCTTCATTTGGTGGTACTTTTGTTCCGATCAGACGAACTTTTTTTTCGAACTTTTCATTTCCGGTCACATATTTCTAGAATTCTAGGATAAAATTCAAAAATCCGAGTCAACATATTGACAACCTATCTTTATCTACCTCAGTCGAAAAAACGGTCTTATTCTGAACTCCGTCTAGCAAAAGTATCACTTTGAGACGAAAATAGTAAAAATCGGTGTTCAAGAGTATTTAGAAATACAGATCGAAATTAAAAAATGGGCCGAACATATTACTGAGTAGTAATATTATTATTGAGTATAACCTCACTCATCCGTACTCTGTGTAAATTTTCAGACGCTTTGTATGTTGGGCCTAATAGAATATAAACTTTGAAAAACGCTTGGGTGTTCTAGAATTGACTCTGACCTGGTGGTGTGATGTTAAATTTGTAAGTTTGAGATGTGTAATCGTTAGACGAAGGATAGATCTACAAACGAGTATCCTCAGATTTTTCACAACTGCCCTAGAATTATTATGAGGCGGGATTGAAGGTAGCAGATTACGACACCCCCTCCTTAAATATCCTTTTCCGAACGGACTCCATCTCAAAAACGCTTACTATCTCTATAGCGCGTGTTCGAATCCCACTCATGTTGCCTTAGTGATTATCTTGAATATAATTATAGGCAAGGTCTTGATAAGGAACCGTAAATTTTATCGATATGTAATCACTCAAGCATCACTAGACAATCACTTAGACACATCAGTGGGATTCGAACACGCGCTAATGATATAGTAAGCGTTTTTGAGATGGAGTTCCGTTCGGAAAAGGATACAATATAAATGCACGGTGTTATTTACGTCAATTTTCTAATAAAAAAT
>SCLH01000452.1:40713-88007 GCA_004367855.1 Oikopleura vanhoeffeni | reverse complement strand
CAAGTGAATATCGTTTCTGAACTTCTGATGAAATTTACAACACTTGCTTAAGGAACCGGTTTGTGCCATTTGGCACGCAATTTATATAAATTTTATTTACCTCAAAAAATGTCAATTAAATTTAGGGTGTTATGGGCTACTTTTATTTTAAAAGTCAGGACATTTTTCAATATTTAATCGCAATTGAAGGTCAATTTTTTTTCCTAAAAAGCTGTTTTTATCCATTTTTCATGGAAAAAAAACTTCCATATTGAGGAAATTTCTTCATGTGGATAATTATCCTCCCACTTATTAGTGCATAACACCCGACAATGTCTGAAGTTTATAAATATTGCTTCCAAAAAAAAATCTCACATCGGGTCAAGTTGGAAATGGAGTCATAATGAAAAGTGGTTTTTGATGATTTTACAGATACTTAAGTATGTAAAAAGTTTAAAAATATAAACGTTTGAAAGTATGGACACTTTCCTTTTAGATAAAAATTATATAAAAATTTTTCACATTTTTTTCTTTCAAAAATCGCTCCGAAAAAATGTACCAATCTGCCACATCGCTGCTACCCCCTTAATCAAATAAGTTAAAAAAAAGAGAACTCTCAAATTGAAAAAATATTGAGTAATCATCTGTTGGAGTTACCCCGAGCAATCACTCGTTGGAGTCACCTTTTATCTGTTGTAGTTACCTTTTTTCCAATAGTTCAGGGGTAACTTCAACAGAGTAACTACTGTATTACCTGCTCGAGTTTTTGACTGCTGGGCAAAAATTGTGCATTTTTAAAACTCGTTTTCGTAATACGATTTACGAATTTGTTACTAATGAGAAAATTTTTTTGGGTTTATAAAAATTATGTAAAGTGTTTACAGAACAATATATTTCTTTCATTTTCTTGTTTGATCATTTTAATCACAAGTTACAGACTGTTGAAAAGTGGTTACAAATACCAAGCAATTACAGCAATTTGCATTCAGAACCCCCTTAAGTTTAAGTTTAACCATTGGTACAGGGAGTAATATGTTCTCGAATTTATATTTCAAATTTATTTATTTCGCTCCAGCACCGTCTATAGTCAACATTTTTTGAACACTAAAAGTAAGCAAAATAATTGTTTTGGGTTATTGTTTTTCACCTAAGCATTTTTCGTCTAGTTAATCAGAACTTGAGATTACGTTAATAATTTATTATTATTCTCCTGCAGGTTAAATTTTAACCAATAAAACTATTTTTGACGCCAGACCAAACATGTTGACAGAATAAGTAACTCACTCTGAATGTTCTGCTGCAAAACTCTCGCAACTTTGAAATGATTTGGATAAAAAATATATTTTTTCCACACAAATGAAAATGTGTAGGCGTTGGGACTATTTAAGCGCTTGGGGTCGGCTTAATTTTGATTGTTGGTGATTGTATAATATCCCTTTATCACTTTTTGGTTAGAATGCGTAGCCACTACTCCGTTTAACGTGTGATTTTAACGTTGTGGCTACGCATTCTAACCAAAAAGTGATAAAGGGATATAGCAATTGGAGTTCAACATCGATGAACTCTTTTTCGGGAGCTAATGACTTTTAAAGCAACTAACTTCGGTATTTCAATCATTTTTAGACTATATCGTGAAAATTTAATCACCAGGAAACATACTTCTGATAAAAAATCTGCGGTGACTTATGTAATCTTTCGACATTTTTCAAATCGGTTTTAGTAGTGATCTTTTGACATTATAACCCACCTAATTCGAAATTCGTTTTATTCATGGGAATTTTTCGAAAATGAAAATTTTTATTTGTGTGTTTTCTGTTTCCGTTATATATAAAAGTTGGTGATAAGATAAGACATCTTTGACCGCAATTGTGTCCAATTCTTGTCAAACTTTTTGATGCGAAAGTGAACATTTTGCCATTTAAAAATGTCGAAAACCGCTTTCACTGCCAAAAACTTCAATAAAAGGTTAATAAATTAAGATTTTATTAAATAACCGGGAAGACGGAAGGAAAACCGCGACAACCTCTTTTAACTATTTATCTTAGTGATTTACATCGCCAGATTTTATCACAAAATATGGAAACAGTGTTTCAAATCTATACTTTCGGTAAGGTTTAAAATAAATCATCCTTTTTTGTAATTTTAAAATATATCCAAAATACGGAGTCGAATCTAACAAGTTACCAAATTTTATCTTTCAAAATGGCTCGATATCCCTTATTCACACTTTTGTGAATATCCCGGCCCTACTACTTAAAAACACACTACGTTTCCTAATCAGGGCCGGGATATTACTTACCGGGTCAAAAATGTAATTGTTTTAAATAAATTTAAGCATTTTTCATTTTTGTCGGAAAAATAATTTCGACACTTTAAAATCTTAAGAAAAAAATAAAAAAAAACCATTTGTCCGACTCGGACAATTATTCTAATTTTTGTCCGAAACTTTTTGAGATTATAAAGTTGTACATTATAAGTAGGACTGCCGACTCGGGACTCCCGAGCAATAATCAGCCACCCGATAAAAAGGTTTTGTGCTCCGGAGGCCTCATTATAAGTTTGAGAAAAAATGGCCCGATTCGGACGGGTACGAACTTAATCGTGTGCTTTGCTTTCATTGGCCGAAATGTAAACCCTTTGAAAACCGNCATAAAAAATCATGCAGAATCACATATTAAATGTTTTGGCATCTATTAAATCGCCGCATGTCAACTAATCGGTAGGTCGCGCGATTATCATTTTGAAACTGTTGATGAAATTTTTAACACTTGACTGTGCACTCGATAAGTGCCATTCGGCACTGAATCTTTAAAAATTTTATGGTTGTGAAAAATTTCCAATAAAATGGTGGGTGTAATAGGCGCCATTTTGTTTAATAGTCAGGACATTTTTTAATATCAAAACAAAATTTAAGGTGAATTTTTATTTCAAAAAAAGCTGGTTTTCTCTACTTTTGCCAATTTTTACCCTTTTTCATGAAAAAAAAACTTTGATATTTAAAAATTTTTCGACTGTGCAGAGTAATTAGGAAACTAATTAGCGGAGTACACCCGACAATGTCTGAAGTTTATTAATATTGTCTTTAAAAAAATCTAAAATCGGGTGTGAACATTTGTAAGAATGAACACTTTTATTGAAGATAAAAAATAAAAAACACATTTCCACTTTTTTTCTTTCATATATATTGCTCTTAAAAAATGTACCAATCTGCTGGACTTATGCCACCCCCTTAATTTCGGTTGTTGGTGATTGAATAATATAGCAATTGGAGTTCAACATCGATGAACTCTTTTTTTGGAGCTAATGACTTTTAAAGCAACTTACTTAGGGTGTTACAGGTTTTTCAGCATTGGAATTCTACGATATTTATGGGAGAATGAAAAAGGACAATTTGTTCAAAATTTTTCAGATACCAAGAAAAATTTTTCGGTATTTCAATAATTTTTAGACTATATCGTGAAAATTTAATCACCAGAAAACATACTTCTGATAAAAAATCTGCGGTGACTTATGTAATCTTTCGACATTTTTCAAATCGGTTTTAGTAGTGATCTTTTGACATTATAACCCACCTAATTCGAAATTCGTTTTATTCATGGGAATTTTTCGAAAATGAAAATTTTTATTTGTGTGTTTTCTGTTTCCGTTATATATAAAAGTTGGTGATAAGATAAGACATCTTTGACCGCAATTGTGTCCAATTCTTGTCAAACTTTTTGATGCGAAAGTGAACATTTTGCCATTTAAAAATGTCGAAAACCGCTTTCACTGCCAAAAACTTCAATAAAAGGTTAATAAATTAAGATTTTATTAAATTACCGGGAAGACGGAAGGAAACCGCGACAACCTCTTTTAACTATTCATATAAGTGATTTACATCGCAAGATTTTATCACAAAATATGGAAACAGTGTTTCAAATCTATACTTCCGGTAAGGTTTAAAATAAATCATCCTTTTTGTAATTTTTAAAACATATCCTTAATACGGAGTCGCATCTAAAAAGTTACCAAATTTTTTGTTTCAAAATGGCTCGATATTCCTTATTCACACTTTTGTGAATATCCCGGCCCTACTACTTAAAAACACACAACGTTTCCTAATCAGGGCCGGGATATTCACAAAAGTGTGAATAAGGAATATGAGTAGTCGCCGGGGTCTACTTACCGGGTCAAAAATGTAATTGTGAAATTTAAGCATTTTTCATTTTTGTCGGAAAAATAATTTCGACACTTTAAAATCTTAAGAAAAAAAAAAAAAACCATTTATCCGAATCGGACAATTATTCTAATTTTTGGCTGAAAACTTTTGGGATTATAAAGTTGTACATTATAAATAGGACTCCCGACTCGGGAGTTCCGAGCAATAATCAGCCATCCGATAAAAAGGTTTGTGCTCCGGAGGCCTCATTATAAGTTTGTGAAAAAATGGCCCGATTCGGACGGGTACGAACTTAATCGTGTGCTTTGCTTTCATTGGCCGAAATGTAAACCCTTTGAAAACCGTATGTTCATTATAAAAAGTCACTTTGGTTGAATAAATGGGGTTCCCAACGGTATTAAAGGTGTTTTCGAATGTCTTTCACAGAAATACGGTGGGAGCTACAAACTTTTATCTAGTATGGCTGGATCGATGGAAACCTCGGCTGCTAGTCATATATGATTTTGAAATTTATACTAAATGGCATTTTATCAGTAAACCGAATTGAAAACCGGTAATTCCAAATCTAAAAAAAAACAACATTTCAAAATCGAATTTATTTCGAGTCGTTTTATGCTGTTGAGAACCCCGTCAAGAATATGATTAACAAATTATAACCAATTTGTTTATTGTATTTATTGTAGTTATCGAAGCCCTGGGCTTTCAGCCAACATACGTGTTTTTCAGCCAATTAATTTCAAGTGTTATCGCTTTTTATTTCGGGGGTACTAGAAGACATATTTTTCTAATGTTAGTATATTGGTTATTTTAACCTCAGATTATTAATCCTAAAAAAGTAGTTTTTTATATTTCTGAGGATTTATATAAGGACAAAATGTATGTGAGTTTTGTAGCACCAAAGAATGTCTTAAATTACCTAATAAATGAAAAACTTTGTATTTAAATGTGTATTTAACAAAAAATTTGAACAAAAAATAATCACGGGTTAGAGACCAATGGAAACTGAGTATTACATTGATACTATCTATCGTATTATCAATATCGCGTTTGAGTCTTGTCTTCATCATAAGAGAAGGCCCCACTTGGAACCATTATGCACTTGGACCCAAATCACGCATTTTAAACTCAGTTACAGTCCGGCACTTGGGACCAATATTCACTTGAGACCAATACTCACTTGGGACCAAAATGACGGACAAGTGCTAATTGGTCCAAAGTGCCACACTGTAACTGAGTTTGAAATGTGAACTTTTTGGTCCGAAGTGAGCCTTGGTCCCAAGTGCATATTCGTCCTAAGCCCGTCATGCTTCCATGTGCATATTTGCCCCAAGAGTGATTTGGTCCCAATTGCATAATCTTCCCAAGTGGGGCCTACTCTCATCATAAGTAACAGTCTCTTGAAAACATAGATATATATTTTTTCAAGCAAGCAATTCCACCATGATTTTTTCATAAAAATGATCAAAATTTTATGAACAATTTAATAAATGTTACCAGGTTTTGATTTAAAATAATCTGGAAAATATCATAGAAATTATAATTTAGTAGTTTATTAGGTAAAATTTTAAGACTCAGTAAAAATCGAAAAAACACACTTTTTAATACATTTTTAAGACAGAAGGATCATATCCCTTTATCACCTTTTGGTTAGAATGCGTAGCCACTACTCCTTTTAACGTGTGATTTTAACGTTGTGGCTACGCATTCTAACCAAAAGGTGATAAAGGGATATATGAAGATGAAATGATAAACATGCTAATTATGTATTAATAATAATACAGTATTATAAACATCCTGCGTACCTGTAATAGTTCAAATTATACACATTGCGATGTTCAGCAGTTTTCCACGGAAAAGGGTTAAATATTGTAGACGGTCTTACCATGACTGTATATAAATTAGTGATAATAATAAAAGAATTTTCTGATTATCAATGAGCTTCTGCGGTACGTAATCTTCTACCGTATAATTTATAGATTTTAAAGTTAATTTCAAGTTTCAATTATTAACATCATGAACAAAACCAGTATTGATAAAAGAAAATGTCTTGAGTATTATCAAAGGTTCCTTATTATTTTGTTTCACGTAAGTTTAGTGAATAGAAATAATTAAATAAAAAAAAATTACAAAAATGTCACGTCGTTTTTGTCTTCCATTCTTTTATTTGATAAACCTTATGAAAAATAGAATCTAAAAATTATCCTTATGTTTCAATCTACCGATTTTTGCTAACAGAATAGAATATCAGGGCATTTCAGATTTTTTGGGGACTTCACAAGAACCGGCGATTTAACGTTTTTTATATTTTCAAATCTAAGTCTTTTTTTTTGCTTAATTTTGGTTAAATTTTCATATGAGAAAAAATAATATCAATCCAAACAAAACACTGAGATTGGATTTTACTGAATTTGCGTAAATCTCTAGAACTTAGCACGTCAAAAAACTGAGAGTATTTATAATAAAAAATGAAGCCTTATGTCAACTTAGTTCGTGTAGTAATTAACTGTGCTGGGATGTGATTCCAGCAAAAAACTACATTAAAAAAGTGAAAAAAACATTTTTCCAGTTTCATCGGTTTGTCTTTTCTGCCTATGTATTTCTGATGAATCTGATACCTTTCATCAACTGATAAGAAAAAAAAATTTCCGCGCCCTATCCAGTAATTTTTTTTTGAATAGGTTTCTGCAAAAAGGACCTGATGGGCTGTTTGACGTCAATTTATCACGAAAACCGGGCGAAAAATTCGCCTCTTCTCACATTATCCAGACATGAAAAACTAAAAATTTAAATCCAATCTGGCCGATCAAAAGTAAAAATACCAAATTATTTCATAATGCTTCATATGATGTAATTGTTAAATTTGTGACATATTGATCTATTGTTTAAAAATCTTTGATTTTTAAGGGGGGTGACTAATTGAGGATTTTATGGGCGGTTTAAAACAAAGGGATTTCATCAATCAACGCAAAAATCGGCTATTGATTATGGCCCCCACCCCTTAACGGCTTCCGGCAGCAAATCGCAACGGGTGACTTGTTAAATCTCAAATTCTGATTTTTATTTTTGAAAAGTAGCGGGAGATTTTATGCATTCATTAAAAATTGTCATCAATAATATCATGCTGATTTAAATACCTGAATAAGAGCCGATATAAATAGTTTCACACTCGAAAAAATGAGTATCAATCCGAATGATTCATTTGTGAACTCTCATATGCACAAATTCGTTAATTTATAGTTAGATTTCACAGAAAAATCATTATTTTCACAAAAATGAATCAATATAAAATAAAATTATGTAAACATTATGTAAGTACAAATATTAAACAATAATTAGAAAAAAAAAGATGAAATGTCAGCACAAAAATGCAATTTGAATTTTAAGCAAAGATCAAAGACGTTTTTGAATTATGTTTTGTGATACCGTCATGATTAACTTTAAAAATAAACTACTAGACCAAAGATGGTATGTTTTATGTTGAGAATTTTAGAAAGCCTCTTGAGTCAAGAGTCTTGACTTCAAAAACTTAAAACACCGTTAGTGATACCTGAATCAAATTTTTGACTTGAGTTTTAGTGGTAAGAAATTGTAAAGAAAACTTTAAAGTCTTGAAATTAATTTTTTGATTGTGGTTATCATTTTTTAAAGTTTCAAGTATCAGTGAATCCCTACAGTGTATCACGCGATACTGTATCACGCGGTATATACCATGCAAATAATATTACTTTAGTGGCCAAAATGGCAAAAACGGTATCTGTTGTTATTCTTAAGGCAATTTCAGCTTGAAAATCTAGAGATAAAAATGTCATTTTTCACGTTTTTTATACTGTACGTAAATTTAAAAAAAAAATATCCAGAGATTCCGCACTAATATTTTTGGGATTTTTATATTATTGTTATGTAGGGTCGAAATTATGCGCCTTTTATGAATAAACCCCCTTCAAAATCATATTTTTTATTATGAAAAATATTATATAAAGAGGCAAGCCCGATATCGCTGGCCCAATATATATCCAATATATCTTTGAAAAAAACCTACAAACGTCCACGCATTTTGCATTTTTGAACGGATAACTTTATTTTTTTCCAAAAATTGCCAAAGATTCATCGAAAAACTTTCGGCGAAATTCCCTCCTGTATTTCGAATATACTAGCAACCTGAATTCACAGTGTCAGAAAATTGATCTTCAAAGTTTGACTGGTATAGTTTGCCGAAATCAAACGAGAATCATCCGTTTGCTACTCAATATTCGTTAAATTAGACGTAATAAAATCGTTTCCTCCGTCCGTCGTTTCAGTCCAATTTTGACACATTTATAACTTTCAAATCTTCTTTAATCTCATCATTAATCCTTATAATTGATTAGTTTAACGTTTTTATGGCCACAAATGGCCCGTAAATTGACAAACTTATTTTCGATATAATTCATAAAAATCAAATAATTTTATTTAGATTAACAATTTTTGAGAATTGAACTTCGCATGAAGTTTCTTAACATTTCAGTAGTATCGAAAAATTCAAAAAATTTTTAATACTGATGGATATTTTTCATCTTGACAAGTTTGAAATTTTTTATTTGCACTCTAGAAAATTTGAAAGAAAGATTAAAAATTGGGTCATGTGATAGGAGTTTGTTCAACGAGAAAAAATCGGTTCACATCTTTTTTTAATGTTGGGACCAGACTGATTCGGGTTAAAAAATAAAATGGTGATATTGGTTTTTCTTTCAGAGCTCAAATAGATTTTCGGCTCGGTTAGATTTTCAAATTAATAATTTTTTGGAAAAAACTTTTATCTTTCAAATGAAAATGTTGTTAATAAACTTTTGAAATCATCAAATGCAAATTCTGGTTAGGATTCTCTAAAAAATTTCTAAAGAGGAAGGCTTTTCTAGAAGAACGTCGAGCAATTTTTTAAAAAAATCATATTTAATTTTGAGCAAATAATGTTATTCTTATGAATATTTGTCCGATTTTTGAGGAATATTAGATATCAGAATTTATAAGACAAATAAGAAAAAAGGCAGAGCTCAAAATAACAACAATTATAAAAAAAACAACAAAAAAATTTTTATTCGAATCGGACCACTTTTCTGATTATCTTTTAAAAAACATATAAACAATCTCAAATATTTTTGAACAAAACAAAAAAATTGGTCCGATTTCAAAGCTAATTTTTCACTGATTGCCATATTGGGACTTGAACATATATTTGAAATGGTCTTCAAGGCTACTAGTGAACAGGATGTTTCGAAGTTTGTGGTTTTTATGCGCATTGGAAATCTGCCAAATTTCAGCATGCTAGAAAATAAACGTCCAATTGTCTGAATGGCTTTACAAGTTTGACCAGTGGTTACTGACCACTCCTTAATCAACCTTTTGCAGAGTGATTTTTTGAAGATAGGCATAGGAAACATTAGAATATACGGATTTGAATGTGAATCGTAAATAGGGTCAACCGACAAAGTCAGTAACTTTGACCTGCTTGAACTTAGCAGATCAAACACAAACTCAGAAGTTTAACTCCTACATGAGTTCATTCTCAATCAAAACCCTGAATTGCAGAATAGTCCGATTTCATTGATCAGATTCGGCCCTAAATCCATATTCATATTTATCATAATCACACTGGACCAAGGAATCTAATGGTGACCATAAAAATTCAAATAAATAAATGGGATGGAACTGGTCTCGCACCATAATCGAAAATATGTTACAATGTGTAATCAAATTCTACAAATTTCAATTTTTAAGGGGGTTGTATCGACTGGCTATATCGGGCAATCTTAAAGTAAAAGAGAGCTAATTTTTTCCATTTTTTGAAGTCCTGTAGGCTTGTTAAGTTATTTTAGACAAACAAATTGAAAAAAAGAAAAATTTGTTAAATTTTTACTGAGTGTTAAACATGAGAAAATGTTTTGCTCTCTAGCGCTCGAACGGCTCTTAATTGGCCCATTGTTTATTATACCATTTCGAGAAACGTAATACTTAAAATTTTTTGGTGTTACTTTCAACTTGACACGATGACCTTGAGGTCAAAAAATAATTTTCAAACTGTACTCTACAGAGTAAAAAAGTGAATATCAAAGTAAAAAATCGAACATTAATGGCGTAATTGTTAGGAGCACCTATTGTTAATCTGAAAATATTATTTGAAGTAATATGTAGAAACAATACGATTTTCCATGGCCAAAACTACCAAAAACAACAGTTTTCGTCGATTTCGAATCTCTTTTAGGATGAAATTTCAAAAAAAATCTAACATTTTTTTCAAAGTTGAATTCTCTTATTTATGCCACAAAATCAAACATTTATAATGTTGGGTGTGAAAGTTATTTGATCAATAAAAATTTATTTTTGCTTTCGGTTAACCTGATTTACCAGTTGGTTCAACATACAATTCTCGAAAGTATCCAGAATTTTTTTGTTCTTGGGATAACGAACTGACAATCTGTAGATTTTCATAATAATCCGGAGTTGGGGTGCAGCGTAATGGATCTCTGAAAAAGTCCTTCCAGCCGATACGACCCCTTTAAAGTCAACCCTTTTAAGTCAAAATTTTAGCCTAATTATCACATTTGACGCTGATTGGTTTCAAATTTGCTGGAACTTTATCTCAAAATTTTTCATTTCCGGTTCATCATAAGTCAAATTTCTCGAATTATAAAATAAAAATGAACAACCAGGCTCTTGAGAATTAATTGCAACATATTTATTTGTCATTTACGGTCAAATATTTTATTTTTGCGTCAAAACTTGCAAAAAGTCGACAAAAAATTCTGAAAATTTAGGTGACTATTAAATTGTCATTATTTGTCGAAGAGGAGTTAATAAATTTAATTGTCAGCAAATATGGGATCAACAAACATTTTTCACATTTAATAACAGACAAACCAACATTTTTTTTCCAAACGCCAGAAACACCAAAGTGAATCAACGTGCCCCTTAATTAGCTTTTTCGTGGTAACCGCGGCGAAAACTCAAACATTCATAAGAAAGATTTTTAGTTATCTTCCAAAAATGGAAATCACGCCATTTTTGAGAAAATTTGGAACTGAGTTGATGGGATGCCGAATATCGAATTTATCAAAAGACAGAAATCTGCAGTTCCAGAATAACTTAATCTCCTGCATTTCTAGTTGAAAAAACAATTTTATCACAGTAAATAAAAAGTTTGTTTGAAAATATAAAAAAATAATATTTAAAGAAAAATCAACGACCTGCACTGAAAGGAAATAATTTGCATGTCTAACTTTTGCTACATAAATTTCGTAGGTGAAAATCATTACAAGTGATACTAAAATGTTCAAAATATATCATTTTTTGATTTAGATTTTTTTGCCCACCAATTTTAATACCAAAAAAGTCTTCTGAAAATTTTTGAAGAACCCTTTTATGAGAAAAACTGTAGAGGGCTATAACAAATCACCCACTGTATTGAAGCCACTTATAAATACAAAAAAAATTTGCACTCAAAATGTACAAAAATGTTGGCGCCTTGGAATCTACCACTTTTGGGTCGCGGTAAGGTTTTCGATTAATAATATATTAAAAAAGTTAAACCACGCCGCTCGAGTTTTTAAAAGACTTAATCTTTGCCGTTTGATATTATAAAATAAAGAATTTAAAATGAATTTGTTCACCTCTCTAATGACGTCAAAAACAGTTTTTTGAAAACTTGATTTTCAAAGCGGAAATATATCATGTAATACAAGTAGACATCTGTAGAACAGATATGTTTTGGGTGAAATATATTACATGGTAAATTACGGACACATGCATCCCTGAGAAAGTGTCAAATAAGTATTTGAGTTTGATTATTTTAACTTGTAAGTAAGAGATAACATGCGGTAATGGTAGTGAATTAATGTTCATTGACTAAAAATTGTACAAAAGAGTATCATTATGCAAAAGTAAAAATTTTAGTAATCAAAAATTATAACCTTTTTTTTTGAAGAAATCACAAAATCTGAAAATTCTGAGATTACAAACTTTTGAAGAAAAAGTCCGAAAACCACAATAAAAAATTAATAACATGACCATTTGTAAAGCTAGACGGCTCAAACTCAAGATTGATCATAACTATACTATCCAATCAAAAACTATATATTTATGATTTTTGTCTTTGTGTTTTATTTTTGTTCCAAAGAATTTTTTCAGAAATTAATTAAAAAATGTTTCTTTAAATTCAACCCGTCAAACTTCATGATACCAAATTATGATAATTCGGTAGAATTTCTCTGAAAAATGACAAGTAACAAATTATTTTCGAGGACCTTCAATTATCGTCACCAATTTGGACCTAAAATTGAAAAAAAAGAAGTCACATTTTTTCGGATTTTGTTTTAAATTAATATTGTAGCATCACAGTTTTGAGTAATTATCACATTATATCTATCACGGTACTTGCTCTGGCTTTTATGCCCATTTTTAGGCAAGAATTTATAATATACTAATTTATAATATATAATTTGGCTTTTAAAGACGACTTATCCGATTAAGTTTTCAGCTTGCTTAGACTGAGCACAAATATCAAGTGAATAATCAAATAAAAAAAAGATCGGTCCGAATCGAACCATTTTTTTTTTATTTTTTCTGAGTTTACTGAAATTGTTTAATTAACAGTTCTTGTTAAAAAATTGGAAACAATGGTTCGATTTGGCTCGCTTTTTAAATTTATTTTTACTTAATATTTGTGCTCAGTTTCAGCTATCTAAGAAGTTAATCAGATAAGTTGTTTTCTAAAGCCGAATTATATAAAAATGTTGGCTTAGAAAGTTGCATAGACGCCCCAGCGAGAACCGTTATCGATATAATTTAGATCACTAAAGGTCAATTTCAGCGACCACCAGATCTCAAAACAGGACCCCGTTGCGTTCCGTGGGCAGGCGTTCCGTTCTATTTGACACTCTGCTCTAAATGGTCATTTTTTGCAAAAAAATATAATCATCCTCAGAAAGCATAAAGATAATCTCTTTTCGATCACTTGTTCCCCGTCAAAATTTCATATTTTGAGATTATTCACGCGTGAAGGGTTCAAGAAACAAATTTAGTTATATATACCGTGCGGTTGATGTTAACTGGTAGATGGTAATATTTTGAAAATATAAGTCATAATAAAAAAGATCCACCAATGAGCGCTCGCTTTGAAAAGCTGGACAATTTTGTGGGAAAATCTTTAAAATTAAATTATGTCAAAATGGCGCTGTATTTACTATCTCATCCATAGGCTAGAAGAAAATCGAGCACGCTTTTTGATTTATGAATTTACCTACACAAAAAACATTTTATTATACACACATTATTTTTAAGAGGTATTTCGCCTACACTTCAATGTACTATGATTTTCATTTAAAATTTATTTTTTTAATTTTGTGGACTATTTAAAAATGTTTGTTGAATTCACATTTTTTTATTGTTTATAGTTTCGATTTTTATCTAGCTACTGAGAATGGTGTCAAAAAAAAACAGAGTATATAAAATGATTTTGTAAGCATTTATAGTAATACTTCGCACTTCTGTTCATTTTTGTTTGACCAGCCGCCTTATCGTCCGTTTTGTTCTTCTAAGGAGTCAGGTACTGTAGATTATCTTCAAAAATAATAAAAATTGGCATGACTTTACACCTGCTTAACTTTCGAAAAATGTTTCTAGCTGAAAATGCGGTTCAGACAAAAACACTTTTAAATCATGGGATATAGTAACAGCATATATTCTCGATTGGTCATGCTTTTCTTTAAAATTATAAGAGATTTTTGTGCCCATGAATAAAAATTTGGCTCGGTGATAAATTTTCGAGTTCATCAAAAAATATTCTGCGGTAATTTCGAATACTCTTGTCCAAAAACAACCCAGAAATATATCTTGTTATACATTGAATTTTCTGTTTTTATATGAAAAATATTAAAATTAGGATAATGAGAAAAATCGTGTCCAGATTTTGAATGATATCGTGTACGCAAGTGATCTTTCGTGTTCATTCGAAAAATTTCTATCAAGCAAAAGCGTGTCTAGTCGGGAGTATGCCGCATATTATATGCGGTCTATCTCATGTGTTCATGCGTGAAACAATGTATGAACAAGACCCGAAATTTAAGCGTCAATTTTATTTTTCCCATGAAAAAAAAATTCTTGCATAATTTAACAAATAATTCAATACCTTAGAAAAACATGAAAATATTCTTACAATTTTTGCTAAAAACTTCTTGAAATTATTCATTTTTGAGCTTGCAAAATATTTTTCAAAATGTTAAAACAACGCATTAAAATTTTTGTCAAAAATCTGGCCTACTATCGCAAACAAAAAGATATATAGTTTCCCAATTTTTTTAGTATATTTCCATGATACTTTGACAGTTTGGCCTCTTAACTAGCCGCGGAAGTTTCAAGTGGCGTCGAGACTTGAGGAGAGTTGAAACCATGCTTTTTGTGTTATATGCAGCCTATAATAGGCTTCAAATCTGACGAAATCAAGTCAAGTCCCGAAAAGTTCTTTGGAATTTTTAAACTAATCATTTTCTAAAATGATGTGAAATCTGGTCGATAGAAAATTCTTTTTGCTTGAACAAAAGTTCGATTTTATGTCGGACCGCATTTCCGGCTCTCACTAAGTCCATCGAAAATTCATTGATTTTCTGAATTTGTTGTAGTAGTAAAAACTCTACTACTTTATTGTTAAAGATTATCAAAATGTGCCATATTTATCCGGTTTTTGGTGTTAAAAAGGGGGCTGTGTGACGAATGGCTCTACTTAACGTGAGCTTTATCGAGTAAATAATCCCATAGAATAACTAATCTCAACCCCTTTTGCGCAAAAAAACCCATTCAAATATTTCCATATATATTTAATACAAAAGCATTTTATACGTGAATTATTGTTATATTATATGAGCTTGCACAATGGAGCAATTTAATAATTTATTTTTGGAAATAATTAATTTGAAGGTTTTAGTTTTAATATTACTTTTTTTTTCGAATTTGAGTTAAAATGATTCAAATATATTATTTTTTAGTTGCGTTTTTTGTCTCTAGCGACGTTTGTGATTAAAATTAGACTATATTTGCTGATACCTTTACCAGCAGGCTTCCAAATAGCCATCCCTATCCCCAAAATTTTCCTATCTTTTGCTATGGAAAAGGATAGAAACGGGATAAAAGCCATCCCTTTTGGACGCCTGGTCATCAGTAGGTCATGAGTTATGAGTAGGATCATACCCAGGAGAGCTATCTTCAAAACTTAACCCGTCAGCAGGGATTCTTCAAAGTACTGGTCGCATTTTAAGGCCAAAAACAGGGTTTCCAGCGTCGCCTCAATTAAGTACTAGAAACAGCACGAACATATGGATTTCAGTTTAGGGATAATTTAACATTTATCTTTTTTTCACAAAACAAATCGAAGGCCACTGATTGGCCGACCAATCAGGAACAATCTTTCAAAAGTGGCCTTATTTTCACTTCAAAAGCCTACTCCTCCCTGAGTTAAAGATAGAGAACACTTTATAGCTTTTATTGACCACAGAAAACGTGAGCAGAGCCCCGAGGTCCGTTTACTATAAAAATTTTATCCGGCGCTTAAATGAACAAAAACTGTTTTTGGCCTTATTTTGAGTGCCTCGGGGAAAATACTACTCCTCCCTGGATTTTGACGGCAGAAACCTAAAACTGGTATGTATACGATCCTTAAGAGTACGGACAAAGCCTCGAGGTCCACAATTTGAATTTTGTATCTCGTTTTTGGAAACCGCGATTCAAATACTCAGAAATTTCCAAAATATGAAAAAACACACTGAATATGTTCAAATCGCGATAAAAATACTTTTTTTATAACAAATGAAAATAAAAAGACATCTGATCAACTTATTTTTGTCCATATTTCAGAAAAAACATTTTAAAACTTATCTGTTAAATTTCATGTCCGAGTCTTTAAATGCGACCAGTATCCTTAAACGGTCTCAATAAAAAAAATTCCGACCACAAAAAATTTTTTTAGGACACCTATGGTCACAATTTGAGTATCAAAAAACACCTTTTTGGGCTTTGTTAGCCACTTTTCCGTCAAAATTCTGTATCAGTCACCCATTTTTATATCCCAATAGAATTTTTGGTTTAAAAGTCGATTTTACTCCTGGGTATGACCCTAGTTATGAGGCATAAGTTATGCCGCATAACCTATGACTCGTGACCAAAGATCTTATTTGAAGATTTCATTCTCGATATTTTTGTATTTGCGCACTTTTAGCTCAATTCATCAATTTTAATACGAAAAATTAACTCCTACACAATCAAATTAAGGCACTTTTTAAACGATCTGAGACTATGAAATCTCGAAATAGGTTTTGAGAATTTTTTTTTAAATAGAAAATTGTATTCAACCGCGGTTAACCACGTTATTTCAAATTTGAAACTAGATGTTTCAATTGAAACTTTCAAACGTACTTTTCATAAAATTATTCATCTTAATCATTCTGCAGAATGAAAAAATCTCACAAGTCACTCTCACCACCCGATTAAGAACCTCTATGCGAAACCATAATAGTGAATAAAATGTGAAAACTACTATAATTGCTTTGCTAACAAATTTATAAGTAACGCATTTTTACAAATAGTCTGTAAATAATTTAAGAAGCATTTGTTTTTGACTTATTTTCTATAAATCGGAGTAATTATTCAACAAAAGTGGCAAATTTGCAAGGGATTAAATGTGAATTTAGGGTAATAATAACCCCCTACCAAGCGAACATAATCTTCGTTGAAACTGTTGGCGCCTGGGATTATTTTAACACCAAAATAGTACAAGAAATGTTTATCAAACCATGTTATAGTATGAATCATAGTTTTTGTTGAAAAAACGCTGTTCTAACAGAAGTTGGCCCAATAACTCCCATCGTTTTCAGCCAATGAACTTTGGCGATATTGGGTATCTTGGGCGATATTTCCGCTTTCGGATAGTAAAAACGTTTTTGATTCAAAAATGAAAAAACGCGTAGGCGTACGACATGACGTCATAATTTAACCAGTGTTAAAATTTCATTGAGAGTTTAACAATGATTTCAAATGAATTCAATAACCATAATGCGTAGAATTTAGTACTTCACTAAACGCAATCGAACCAAAATAATAAATACTAGATTTAATAAAATTTATCCTGAAAAACCGCAAACTGCGGGGGCGTTTTGGCGATATTGGCACTTCCGGCGATTTGGGAGGATTTTAGCTAAAATCGTAGAATTTCGTGAGTTTCTCAGCAATTTTGGCGAATTCGGCGAAATTGGGCCGGCGATATTGGAGCCCCTGTCACAAGAAGGCTATCATATGCTGAATACATCAAAAGATTTTATAGTTTACCGTATACTGTAAAATGTGGCTTTTACCGTATCCTGTATATGCAAAAAACTTATATCATAATTAATGTACATGTGTACGTGTCCTTGTTTATGTAAGTTTGTTGTGTAAAGTGCACAATCTTTCGATATATTGAGCCAATTTACTACCCATAACAAGTCCTTTATGTAACAATTTATCCGTGAGTCTCAATGTATGATAATTACAAATATAAAATTTTCTTATTGAAAAATTTTGCTTATTATTCCTTTTGTATTAATTTGGTGTTATTTTGTTGTTTCAAATACAGTAGTACCCTTAAAATTTCGTTTTTGTGACCAAATCCCTTTTTTAAATCACCGCAAGTCACGACAAATTATTATTTCTCTCAACACTACTCAAAATCTCGTGGTACTGATTTTTATTAAAAAAAAGGGTAATTATAATAATAAAACCAGTTAAGTTCAATAACTTAATTAAATGTAGAAGACGAATTTTTAAAAGAAATAAAGATTTCAAAATTTTACAATTTGTTCTTACTCTGAAGATGCCATATATTATATCCCTTTATCACTTTTTGGTTAGAATACGTAGCCACAACGTTAAAATCACACGTTAGAAGGAGTAGTGGCTACGCATTCTAACCAAAAAGTGATAAAGGGATATATAGCAAAACATGTCAAAAAAAATTTTTAATTGAAAAACAAAATAAATATGTCTTAAAAAATCCAGATAATTAAATGTAGAAAGAATTTAATTATAAAGAATGGACAATGTTACTGTTCAATGTGTCCAAAATGTCCTTTTGACCCGTTTAAATCAAAAATATTGCTTCTTCCCTAAAATGTTCGCGTGGTTTATAAATAAATTAAAAAAAAGGTATTATTCATCGGCTGTTATTATAATAATTAATACTGTGTGAAAACGTAAGGATGTTCGTTTGTATGTCAAATGATTACCACCAAGTTCTCATATAAATTAACGCTTGCTCATTTGAATTGTAAATTTTCTGTGAAATGTTAGACAAATTAATCTAAATTATCATTTGAAGTAAAGATTATTTTTTTTTAATTTTACTTATTGGTCATTCGAAGTAACGACTTTTTCCAAATTGTTTTTATAAATTTTACTAGAATAAAACCGTTATTAAAAATTATTTTCCACCTTGATAACAAGCATTGAAATGTTTCCAAATTCTCCCTTCTTTTAATCAATGATTAGAATTAATCTGTTTTGGAATGATCTCCCGCGAAGCGTTGAAAATCACTTTTAACCCGCTCACGCTCGGCTGGATCGAAATCGGTTTTCCCCGCAGCCGTTTGCAAGACGGCCCCGCTTCGAAACGGTGCGTCTAGCGCCTCATCGCCGTGGTGCGCCCCTATCAAGATTGATTACTGAGGCGGAAAATAAAAGTCCAATGTACCAAGCCTCAGAGAAACACACAGAAACACACACAACAAGAAAATAGTATAAAGAAACAGTATTTTATAACTTCAGAGAAACGAAATTAGTATACAAAAAAAAACAAGTAAGTCTTTGCGTAGGTTAATACACTTTTTTATAATGAATTGGCCGAAAAAAAATGAACCTTGGTAGACAAATGCCCCAGAGTTATACGGTCTCGTCATTTTTTGCTCACTCAAATAAAAATTTTCATACCTTCAAACTTATTTGAATATTTGAAAAATAATCAAAAGAGAAAATTTCTCGAAAATTTTATTGTTATGTGATTTATTATTCAATTGGCACAACTTTTATTTTTAATCAACAAATGCTACTACTGAACCTATCCACTGATCTTTAAAATTGACAAAAAAGAGAAAATGTTTCGAACTTATTACACGTGTTTAACCCGTTTGAGCACGCTTATTAAAATTTTGAATTCGAGCAATTTCTTCCTATTGGCACATATAATTTTGTAAATCACTAAATGCTATTATAATACTTACCTATTGTACTTTAAGACTACTAAAATATTGAAAGCGGTATTCGCGACTGAAACGGGTCGATATTTAAAGCTAGTTTGTAAGATAAAATAAAATCGATGGGAGATATCATCATTATAAAATTGTTTGAATAATTTAAACAAAAAAATTAGTCATTCTTAATCAATATATTTTAATATTTTATTTTATAATTATATAGAAATGCATTCTTGGCATTTAAATGATTCGGGAACTTTACTATCGGTCATTCGGTTTAAGCCAATCAGCAAACAGTCAATCTGCTCAGCTTGAACTTTTTCCAGGGATCAACAGATATAGCTTTTGACCCGAAAACCAAGTCTTTGAACCAGTTATCTGACTAATTTTGAATGATTTGGTCCACAAAAATTGTAATCGCTCAGTTGAAAAGTGTTTTAGATTCGTATGAAAAAGTTCAAATCTTAAAAGCTGGTCGGCCTGCGGGTGAAATGAGTGGCTTAGGTACAAAGCATCACCTTTGACGTACTCGAGTGAAATGAGAACAGAATTGAAAAATGTTCGTAATTTACCAAAAATAGAACCTCTTTAAAACTACTTGGCGTAAACTTGACATCACCTTATTTAATTTACAATTTTGGTTCGAAAATCACATGTCAAATTTATTAGGTAACCGATGTTTCGAAGATGTTGAAAATAAAATGACACAACTCGAAATCTCAAGCTTATTTTAAATGCGATTACCAGGTTTCGTAAAGGCCCAATTTATTTTCACAGCCGTGTTTTATTTTTGTTTGTTCCGTTTCGTCGGATGAGATATAATTAGGAAATGAGACGTGAGAAATCGATTCAAATTTGAGCGATCTCTGCTTCCGGTTTTTAAATTTTTATTCTAAGAAATAAAGGTTTTTGTTGCCCCTGGGGCTTAAAAGCGATATGGAATAAAAAATCTAATTAAAAATGCCGGGTTATATGATTTTTTACTGAATGAAAAAAAGTTATTGCCTGGGATTTTTTGAACCGCCTGCTAGTCAAGAAAAACGGGATGATTTTCTTAAACCGTGAGAAAGTATGCTAATCTCGGATCAGGGAAAAAGTTTTTCGTCAATGCAGATTAGGGTTTAGCCAACAATGAATAAGATCACAACAAAAAACAACCCTTGCCCTTTATTAAGAGAGAAAAAATGGTTTCAAAGCGTGGGAGTTAAAAATGTATGATTTCTGCGAACTTGGCCAAAATTCAACCAATTTTTCAGCGGCGATTTAATTTTTGTGATTTAATTATTTTCAATTGGGAGTTAATTATGATTAACTCGTTTTAAATATACAATCCATCATTTTCGAAATAATTGTTCAAAAGTGTTTCAAAATATAACCTTATTCTTGTTTTTTATATTTTTACCAAAAATTATGTGTCAACATTTTCTTGCCATCTTTTTTAATTTTACATTTGTGATAAAAATAATAATTTTGTGAATTTAAAAATAACTCTTAAATATTTTCGATTTTAATGATTTTGAATATATTATTTCGAACTGATATATTCCGTTGAGATTTTCGAGGGTTAAATCAATATTTTTGAGTTGAAAAACAGCGGGACATTTCTCACGAACAAAAAAATGTGATTATAAACCCACTGTCACCGTGGGGGTTAATGACTATATTGATTTTGAAATCTTCATTCTTCGGCTTTCGAAATCAATAGAAGGAAGGTTGAAAATATTTGGCCTTTCTATCTGAATAAAATCTCCGTATTATTATTTTTTGATTCAATTTTCAAATTTATTTCTTTTTAGACATGTCATTTGGTGAAGAAAGAACCTTCTCTAGAACTCCTCGTAAAATGTCACGTGACATCACCCTCCAAACATTCAGATCTAGGACCATTTCGATGGCTAGTAGTGGATCAGATACGAGTCAGCGCCCTGTAAGTATGATATTTATAACGAAAATCGAGGATATTAATGAAAAGTTTCGACATAACACTTATCTAATTGGAACACTTATCGACTTCTGAAAAGTGGTCNAATTGTATGATTTTTCGTAATAAATTAAAGTCAATTTGATTTTAAAATTTACATTTTAAAAAGGGCGTAAATGTCCTTCTTACTTGTATGAAAAATTTCATTAGTAAAATTTCGATAATTTTTATAATTAATAATTTTTTTTGCAACGTTTTGCTCACGCATCGTCGGGCTGAATTTTAACATAACAGAAAAATATAGAGTTTGAAAAAACTTACGATTTATATCATTATATTTTGCTAGAGCACCATATTTTGTGGTTAATTAACCAAGAAAATTATCTAATAGCCTATTTCAAGATTCAAACTCAGTAATACTAATATACAGATGTAAATGGTTTCCCAGAGCGTTAAACCGTGACTATCAAGATTCGAGCCTCCTTGAGTAATTATTATTTCATGGCCTACAAAACCGTTGAGATAGCGATCTCCATCTGTCTGTTAAGTTAACAATTCTTGAAAAAATCTGGGACAACTTGAACCACGAAAAGTGGGCTTATTTTTGAGGGTATATGAGAGTTGTCGCAAAATTAAGAATTTTTTATGCTGTCAAAAAATAATCTCAAACTCTCGATAAATTTGATTTCAAATTAAAGTTTCATTGTCTTGCCATCATTCAATTTTGAGAGTATTTTAGTAATTATATTAAAAGTTGGCTCAAATAATAACATTATTTTTAAATCATTTTTGAGTCTCGTTCTTGATATTGTTGTCGAATAATTTTTAACGCATGTTTAGTTTGACACATCATAAATTAAAAATATTCATATAAAAAATATTTTAACCATTTTTGGGAGATTTGCTTCAAAGCTTGAGCTGCGTCATAATTTCATGGACAAACATTTGTCCTATGTTGATGGTATAGCCAGAGTGCATAATTTTTCATGATGTCGTATTCTCAAACTTCAGCTTTATTTATTTTTAAATGAAAGTGTCACTAGCGTGACACCTTTTTATTGTGAAAGTATTTTAAAAATGGAATTTAAGGTTGCATCAAGTCTGTACAAAACCGAACTTTGTCGATCATACGAAGAAAGTGGAGCCTGTCGATATGGAAAAAAGTGCCAATTTGCACATTCTAGAAAAGAAGTGCGCGTTTTGAATAGACATCCAAAGGTAGAAAAAACTCTCATGAACTCTTAATTTTGGACTTTTATTGACAAAATAAGGGTAATCCTCTTAATCCAAACGGGCTTACCTCCATATCCTCAAATATTGTGCCATTCACTTTTTTACTGCGACTGATCAATTTTTATTATCTTTTGTTATAGCAACATTTTAAGGGGGTCGTATACGGCTAATACAATGCATAAAAAAAAACTAAACAAAAAAATCAACGAGGTTTAGACAACACATAACAATTGGACTGTTTGCCTGGAGTAGGCACTTAACAGTTTAAGTGGTGTCGAGATGATTCAAATCAGAAATTTTTTATTTAAATATCAAAAAAGTCTTGAAATTTTTTAAAAAGGTTTTTAACTCTCAAATTAAATTGAAATTACGTATACTTTTTGAGCTTTGAACCAAAAGTGACATCTGAGTGCTCAAGCGACACTTGTGAGACCTCTCACCCGTGAACATATTAAAAAAGCATTCATAATTATTTTCAAGCTAATAACCCAAAAGTAGAAAACCGGCTTTTGATAAAACATAATCCATATAATTTAATTAATTCTAATCATTTTGAATCTCGTTCTAGATATTTTTTCTTGAAATAATTTTCAAGGCATATTTAGTTTGACACATGATTTATAAACTATCTAAAAACATATTTATCTAACGTTTCGATTTACTATTATTATTAAAGATGTAATTTTTTATATAAGTTGCAGGTCCAACAATAAAAGAGCAATATGGATTACCGGACCTCAAAGTACAAATCCTTAATGTTTGAATGATACAAACAACGCAAGATATTAGCACCCAAATCAAAACTCTTGATTGCGGAATAGGCGATTTCATTGTCAGGTTGAGAAAGGATCAACCAATCAAATGCTCAGATTTCGCATTTTTTAAATATTTAGGATTTGTACTCTAGGTCCGTAATCCATATACTATAATTTAATTTTGTTCAGAAATTTAAGAAGTTCAGAAATTCAAGGAAAAAAATCAATTTAAGCTTTGCATTATTTATGCTGGTTTATGCTGATTTATAAACCTTTCGAAATAAAAAGAGGAAGCCCGTCACAAGAAAAACCTTTTTTTGGAGATTTGCTGCTAAACATGAAATGTGTCATAATAATTTCAACAATTATCAACTTCTCGGACAGTCAAAATACAAACCTACACATTAATTATGTGATTAAACTTTAAATCGAATTAATTTCGCTAGAGAGTTAATTTTGACGTATTTAGTTTTTGAATCGAATCTTCCGAAATAAAATTTGTGTTTGATACTTGAATCAAAAACCTACAATTAAAAATCTCAAATAATTTTATGAAATCTGCTTTATAAATAGCCCAAATTCAACTTTCAGCTAATAATTTTTTTAGTATAAATCCGAAATGTGTAAATCTTTTCATTCAACTGGATACTGTCCTTATGGAACCCGATGTCATTTTATTCATGATTCAAAAGATGAAATTTCCGAAAATTCTGAGAATTCAGAAGAAAATAACGAAGATATTTCAAAATCGCTTGGATCTTTATCTTTAGGGTAAGTTCTTTAATAGTAGAAAAATATNTAAAAACTGGCATAAAATTCAAGAAACGTTGTCAATGCAAATTATAGGCTCCATAATTCTACCACACCTTTTTTATTAACTGATTAGCCCGCTTCACTTTTCCTGGTGTATTTTCTTAGAAAAGCTCCTTGATATAAATGTAGGCGTGTCAAAAGAATTTTTTGCTGGTTTTTAAAATTCAAAACCGCAAAAGACTTATTTCAGATGTTATTGAAATTTTTGGACGATTGCTTAAAAATGCATTTTTAGAATGGAAGAATGGAACTCGAATTCTATCCCAACCAGATCTTTAAGCTCAGTTGGTTCAAACGATTCAGTCTGGTTTATCCAACACCCTCTACTCAGGTAAATTTTTAAAATTTATTATTTTGATAAAAATTCATAAATTCAATTAATTTTTTCCAATAATTATGAATTAGTACGTCAGAAATTTCTATATTTTGAAATGCAAGAAATTGGAGAAAATTTTTAATTTTCAAACTTTTTATATGAAAAGTATTTTTCTGATAAGCTAAAAATAAATCACTAAGAAAACACAACGAATATAATTTTTTCTTTCTTTTTATATAAAAATTTTTATTGTTTTTTTCTTGAAAGATAACTTATAATTTTCTTATTGAAATTCAAAGCTGAGAAAATAACTATTATTGAGAAAATTTGAAAAAAATATAAAAACCACCATTTTTTTGATTTAATTTTGGTAATTTTATCATGAAATTTTTTTTTGATTGAGATGAAACTTTTGAACACCAGTAATAATTCATTATTTTGCTATCAATTATTTTAACCATAGATTTATGTTTAATGTGGTTTTCACTTTCAAAGTTTAATTTAATAATTTAACAAAAATTCAATTATTTAAAAATTGAACCAGATGGTTTCGGCAACATTGTAAATTAATTTTTATTTAATTTTCAATATTTTCGCTCCGCTGCAGCGCGCTGTGGGCTTTAAAATTTTTATTTTCTCAATCTGCCGCATCACTACATCAAAATTTTGTCAAATTTTAATCGTTTTTGCAATCGGTTAACAGTTAATTTTTTATAAATCCCAAAACCAGCTAATTCATACGCAAACNTACCTGAGAAGTATGATTGAATTCGATCAGGGAAAAAGTTTTCGTCAATGCAGATTTAGTGGTTTAGCCAACAATGATAAGATCCAACAGAAAAAACTAACCTTGCCCTTTATTAGAAAGAAAAAATGTTTCAACGTGGTGAGCTTAAAAAGTAGCTTGATCTGCGACTTGGCCAAATTCAACCGAAGTGCGCTGGGTATTTACTTTATTTAATTGTTGGCAGGTGGGAGAATAGTTACTCGGTGGTTAAATTGAACATCGATCATCTATCGAAATTGCAAAGTCGTCAAATATAACCTATCTGTTGTATTATTTATTTACAAAATATGGTGTCACATTCTTGCCATCTTTTTTATTTTTACATTTGTGATAAAAAAATAATTTGTGAATTTAAAATACTCTTAAATATTTTCGATTTTAGATGATTTGAATATATTATTTCGAACGGATATATTCCGTTGAGCATTTTCGAGGGTTAATCAATATTTTCTGAGTTGTGAAAACACGGGAACATTATCGCACGAACACAAAATGTAGATGATAAACCCCTGTCAACCGTGGGGTTGACTATGATTGATTATTGAAATCTATCAATTTCTCGGCTTTCGAAAATCAATAGCAGCGAGAGGTTGAAATATTTGGGCTTTCTATCTGAATAAAAGCTCCGATTAATTATTTTGTTTGATTCAATTTCAGAATCTATTTCTTTCTATTAGACATTCATTTGGTGAAGAAAGAACCGGTCTCTAGAAACCTCGCGAAATGTCACGTGACATACCTCCAAACTATGCAGACATAGACCATTTCGGATGCGCTAGTAGTGGATCAGATACGAGTCAGCGCCCTGTAGTATGATATTTATAACGAAAATCGAGGATATTAATGAAAAGTTTCGACATAAACACTTTATCTAATTCGGAACGACTTATCGACTTCTGAAAAGTGGTCCAGTTAGAAAGACGATATTGCTCAGAGACGCCACTGTAAATTGTATGATTTTTCGTAATAAATTAAGTCAATTTGATTTTAAAATTTACATTTTAAAAGGGCGTAAATGTGCTTCTTACTTGTATGAAAAATTTTCATTAGAAATTTCGATAATTTTTATAATTAATCCGAATTTTTTTTGCAAACGTTTTTGCTCCAAAACGCTCAATCTCGTAGGCCTTGGGCGTGGAATTCTGCTACACACACATTTTAACAGAAAATATATAAAGTTTGAAAAAAACTTACGATTTTATATTATATTTTGCTAGAGCATCCATATTTTGTGGTTAATTAACCAAGAAATTATCTAATAGCCTATTTCAGATTCAACCAAACTCAGTGGAACTAATACTATATATACAATGTAAATGGTTTCCCGAGCGTTAAACCGTGTATCAGATTCGAGCCTCCTTGAGTAATCATTATTTCATGGCTACAAAACCGTTGAGATAGCGATCTCCAACTGTCTGTTTAAGTTAACAATTCTTGCAAAAAATCTGGGACACTTGAAACCACGAAAAGTGGGCTTATTTTTAGGGTATATGAGAGTTGTCGCAAAATAAGAATTTTTTATGCTGTCAAAAAATAATCTCAAACTCTCGATTAAATTTGTTTTCAAATTAAAGTTTCATTGTCTTGCATCATTCAATTTGAGAGTATTTTTAGTAATTATATTAAAAGTTGGCTCAAATAATAAATTATTTTTTAATCATTTTGAGTCTCGTTCTTGATATTGTTGTCAAATAATTTTTAACGCATGTTTAGTTGACACATCATAATTTAAAATATTCATATAAAAAATATTTTAACCATTTTTGGGAGATTTGCTTCAAAGCTTGAGCTGCGTCATAATTTCATGGACAAACATTTGTTCCTATGTTGATGTATAGCAAGAGTGCATAATTTTTCATGATGTCGTATTCTCAAACTTCAGCTTTATTTTTATTTTTTAAATGAAAGTGTCACTAGCGTGACACTTTTTATTCTGAAAGTATTTTGTAAAATGGAATTTAGGTTGCATCAAGTCTGTACAAAACCGAACTTTGGTCGATCATACGAAGAAAGTGGAGCCTGTCGAATGGAAAAAGTGCAATTTGCAACATTCTAGAAAAGAAGTGCGCGTTTTGTAATAGACATCCAAAGGTAGAAAAACTCTCATGAACTCTTAATTTTGGACTTTTATTGACAAAATAAGGTAATCCTCTTAATCCAAACGGGCTTACCTCCAATCCTCAATATTGTGCCATCACTTTTTATGGCGACTGATCAATTTTTATTATCTTTGTTATAGCACATTTTTAAGGGGCGTGTATTACGGCTTTAATACAATGCATAAAAAAAACTAAACAAAAAATCAACGCGGTTTAGACAACACATAACATTGACTGTTTGCCTGGAGTAGGCACTTAACAGTTTAAGTGGTGTCGAGATGATTCAAATCAGAAATTTTTTTATTTAATATCAAAAAAGTCTTGAAATTTTTTAAAAAGGTTTTTAACTCTCAAATTAAATTGAAATTACGTATACTTTTTGGCTTTGAACCAAAATGACATCTGAGTGCTCAAGCGACACTTGTTGAGACCTCTCACCGTGAACATATTAAAAAAGCATTCATAATTATTTTTCAGCTAATAACCCAAAAGTAGAAACCGGCTTTTGATAAAACATATCCATATAATTTAATTATTCTAATCATTTTGAATCTCGTTCTAGATATTTTTTCTTGAAATAATTTCAAGGCATATTTAGTTTGACACATGATTTATAAACTATCTAAAAACATATTTATCTAACGTTTCGATTTACTATATTATTAAGATGTAATTTTTTATATAAGTTTCAGGTCCAACAATAAAAGAGCAATATGGATTACCGGACCTCAAAGTACAAATCCTTAATGTTTGAATGTACAAACAACGCAAGATATTAGCACCCATCAAACTCTGATTGCGGAATAGGCGATTTCATTGTCAGGTTGAGAAAGGATCAACCAATCAAATGCTCAGATTTCGCATTTTTTAATATTTAGGATTTGTACTCTAGGTCCGTAATCCATATACTATAATTTTAATTTTTGTTCAGAATTTAAGAAGTTCAGAAATTCAAGGAAAAAAATCAATTTAAGCTTTGCATTATTTATGCTGGTTTATGCTGATTTATAACCTTTCGAATAAAAAGAGGAAGCCCGTCACAAGAAAAACCTTTTTTTGGAGATTTGCTGCTAAACATGAAATGTGTCATAATAATTTCAACAATTATCAACTTCTCGACAGTCAAAATACAAACCTACACATTAATTATGTGATTAAACTTTAAATCGAATATTTCGCTAGAGAGTTAATTTTGACGTATTTAGTTTTTGAATCGAATCTTCCGAAATAATTTGTTTTTGATACTGAATCAAAACTACAATTAAAAATCTCAAATAATTTTATGAAATCTGCTTATAAATAGCCCAAATTCAACTTTCAGCTAATAATTTTTTTAGTATAAATCCGAAATGTGTAAATCTTTTCATTCAACTGGATACTGTCCTTTGGAACCGATGTCATTTTATTCATGATTCAAAAGATGAAATTTCCGAAAATTCTGAGAATTCAGAAGAATAACGAAGATATTTCAAAATCGCTTGGATCTTTTCTTTAGGGTAAGTTCTTTAATAGTAGAAAATATGTCTAAAATTGGCACTAAAACTGGCATAAATTCAAGAAACGTGTCAATGCAAATTATAGGCTCATAATTCTATCACACCTTTTTATTAACTGATTAGTCCCGCTTCACTTTCCTGGTGTATTTTCTTAGAAAAGCTCCTTGATATAAATGTAGGCGTGTCAAAAGATTTTTTGCTGGTTTTTTAAAATTCAAACCGCAAAAGACTTTTTCAGTGTTATTGAAATTTTTGGACGATTGCTTAAAAATGCATTTTTAGAATGGAAGAATGGAACTCGAATTCTATCCCAACCAGATCTTTAAGCTCAGTTGGTTTCAAACGATTCGTCTGTTTATCCAACACCCTCTACTCAGGTAAATTTTTAAATTTATTTTTTGATAAAAATTCATAAATTCAATTAATTTTTTCCAATAATTGAATTAGTAACGTCAGAAATTTTATTAATTTTGAAATGCAAGAAATGGAGAAATTTTTATTTTCAAACTTTTTTATATGAAAAGTATTTTTTTATGTAAGTAAAATAAATTCACTAAGAAACACAACGAATATAATTTTTCTTTCTTTGTATAAAAAATTTCTATCGTTTTTTCTTGAAAAACTTATAATTTTCTTATTGAAATTCAAAGCTGAGAAAATAACTATTATTCAGAAAATTTGAAAAAATAATAAACCCCATCTTTTTTTATATTTTTGGTAATTTTTTACATGAAATTTTTTTTTGATTGAGATGAAACTTTTGAACCACCAGTAATAATTCATTATTTTGCTATCAATTATTTTAACCATAGATTTATGTTTAATGTGGTTTCACTTTCAAAGTTTAATTTAATAATTTAACAAAAATTCAATTATTTAAAAATTGAACCAGATGGTTTCGGCAACATTGGAAATTAATTTTTATTTAATTTTCAATATTTTCGCTCCGCTGCAGCGCGCTGTGGGCTTTAAAATTTTTATTTTCTCAATCTGCCGCATCACTACATCAAAATTTTGTCAAATTTTAATCGTTTTTGCAATCGGTTAACAGTTAATTTTTTATAAATCCCAAAACCAGCTAATTCATACGCAAACTAAATTAATTTTACAAAAATTAAACCAATTATCTCGCAATTATGCTAATTAAATAAATGAGCATGATCAGCAAACTCCCAGTGTGTCAAAATGTCCCCCATTCAATCCGTTGAAAAATATTTTTTTTCTTTTGTAAAAAATGTCCTGGGGGTAAGTGATGATTTCGTTTCTCTTTTTAATTATGATAAAGTGTCCCCTCTAACCCACTTACAAATATTTCCCGTTTCAAATACCGTTTTTTCGAATCATCAAAAAAATTATCAAATTTTTTTTCAAGTGGATCCCCTACTTGGCCGGCTTTTAATTGCAGTCATTTAAGCCATCAACGAACGGCCAGGGCCAAAAAGATAAAACAAATCTTTCAAAAGGTCAACATGAACTTTGAAGTGGGAAATAAACGGGATTGATAAACAAAATATATACAAAATTTTTGATAACGCGAAAGTGATTGAAGTTGGCGTAGTGCCGCGGTAGGGGATTTTCAATGTAAACTAAAATAAATGTACTTTCTTGTATTTTTTTATCTTTATTTTGTTTTTTCAAAGTTTGCGAAATATTTGCAACCGAACAAAATTATAAATCAAATTTTGCCAGACCTTAAGGGGGTAGTGTCTGTGAAAAAGTTTTTCTCATTTGTATTTTTCTATTTTTTTTGGAATTTTGATTTTCTTCATTTTTTTTTAATGTTTAATTTTGAATTTTCCCATATTTCAAATTTTATACGATTTATTTATTGTTTGATTAGTATTAAATTTTTTATTTAGGTAGACCAGAAGCACGATTTATTCCAACAAAGTACAAACTTTGCCAATGAACAGGTAATTTAACTCTTCCATTCAATATGAAAAATGGCCAAAAATTATTTTTTTGAAATAAAATTCAAAAATTTAAATTTAGTTTTTCTTCATTTTTTTTATATTTACAATGTATGAAAATTCATTTTATAGAATTCTTCTTACGAAAAAATTGTTTGATTTTAATTCATAACCAGAAATTTTTTTTTAAAAATAGTGGTTCAATTTTTTTTTAGATCCGTGAAGATCGTTGGACTCATTTGATCTTTTCCCCTGGTAAACGTGCTCATGGCGTTGATTCTCTTGGCTCTTCAGACCGTGATAGTTTGTCTGCCAGTCCCGAAAATCTTGATATTCTGCAATTTCGCGAAAAACCTGCCAAATATTATCCTGCACCAATTGCTCCTTCAACTGAATTTCTTGCCCCAAATTATTTTGCCCAAGAAAAATTTCTCGCCCCACGAAGTAACCCATTTGAATCTGGATCTCTTTTTGCTTCGTATTATCAAGGACCAAGTACTGCTGCCGAAGAAATAAGATTACCCGTTTTCAAATCACTTTCTAGTTTTGAGTAAAGTTGAAAGATTTTCAGCCTACGCAGGGGATAGCCCCAAATTTTAGAAATTATTACTGAAAAGCTAGTGTTATAAAAAAATCACATTCCTGATATATCTAAAAATTCTTTCGCGTCGAAGAGTGGGGTCGAAAATGGAATAAATTAATTAAGCCAATCAAAACAGGGCAAATGCTGCTTTCTTGATGGCCAAAACTTTTTCTTCTTTGTCGACTCTAGCTTTTTTATTATAAGTTCTAGAATTTTTATTAGATTTTCAAACATATTTAATGTTGTACTTCGTTATCATTGTAGCCTTTTTGCACGATCCTGAGCTGTCTATATATATTTGTTTTTTTCTTAGAAGAAAAAAGCTTTCAGGATAAATCACGCCCACATTTATTTAACGAAAAAAGTATTTTCAAACTTTTGAAAGTCAGCTGAACGAGCTGAAAAAATACAGAATGACTTTCTGGCTTTAAGACCAAGCGGTTTAAAGGTCAATTCCCTGGTTATAAATTAAAATATATTTTTATGTGATAATTTTCACTACATGTACTTTCCGTATTTTTCTTTCTCTTCTTTCAACCGGAAAAACTTGCTTCACCTTAACTTTTAACATTCTTTCAAGCATAAAAAATTCGTAAGCACATATTTTTTGTGATTGAAAAATTTCAAACTCAACCAAGAAAAATCTCAAGGATTGATTTCATGGTCAAAAATTGAATTTTCTCGAAAACGGTCAATCCGTATAAGAAGTATTAAATGTATCCTAGTGACCATGAATTGACACCTGATTTTATGTTTTCAATTTACTCACTAGTTTACCGTTTATAAGAAAATAAGTTTTTTGACCAATGAGCTTCGAGTTAAGTTTTTGTGGACGGCCGATCACAAAACCGTATGCAACAAACAACCTCCAGAATATTGAAAATTCAAAAAGTGCTCCTGACGAATCAAATAAATAATTTCGACAGGGCCAAAACATTATTTTACGCGAAAAAAAATCTGGGGTTTTTTGTCAAAAATTTTGCTCGTCGAACTTTTAATCAAAAATAATTTTTTCAAAAATTGTGCATTAAGAAAATTTTCTTGTGTTGAGGAGTTTAACATACCATTTTTGGTCAATGATGTTTTTTAGTTAACTTTGTCAATCATTCGGTCTCCTGCCATTTTATATCCCTTATCGGATAAGATTGAGCAAAATTTGCACCAAGCATACCTCAAGTTCCCAATTAAACCCTTAAAAAGAAGACAAAAAATACCTCATTTCTATATAATTTTTTATTAACTCCCAGACTTCCTGGTTGGTTAATTTATATATATTTATTAATTCAGGCTTAAGTTATTATTATCGGAGCAACCGCTGTATTATTAAAGATGTCATAATCTTTTTACCCTAATCCGATTATTTATATTTCGACCTCTTATTTATTTTTTCTTTATCCACAACCTACGCGCTTTTTATTTATTTCCTACTCAACAAAACTGAATAAAATAAACCATTTCAAATGTTAACCCGTCGTTTCACATGCAGGAACTTTGTCTGTCCCAGACTGGCTGGTAGACTTGTTTGATATTTTACTGACAATTAGTGCCTTGGTCTACGAGACTTTAAATTTATACCAGTGGTAAGATCATCGAAAATTAATTAGTTTATGCGCTTATAACGGGAACTCTAAGAGCAACGGCGTTGCTGCAACGCTTTCTCAGTCGACGAAAATAAATTTTTATTTTTTTAATTTTAATTACGTTAAATAGCCGAACATGAAAAAATGAACACGTCGAAGTTAATAGTTAATAAATTTAAAGTAAATGAAATCTGTGCTTTTCGTGAGAATCATACACTTCTGGGACTCTTGATCATCATGGCGAGAAAAAAGCTAAATTTTGGCCTTCAAAATCGAAAATCAAACGAAATTTTCAAAAAAAGCGAATAATCATCCATTCAGAATGGACCATTCTGCTATTTTAAATATTTTTTTTTCTGACCCTGGAAACAAGTAGCGCACTTTATTGGTTCAGGTTTTCGATGATTTCGAAATTTTAAAACTGGAGCTGCACGGAAATAAAATTGCTTTTATTTATTACATCACACATTTTTGACATTATAAACAATAACCTGGACAGCTCAACACTTCAAGGTTTGATTGATCATCAAATTATACATGAATTGTGAAACATCAACGAATACCTTTGAAGGTTACCGATTGTAGTGTTTGCTAGTGAACAAACTTGAGGTCTTAGAGATGTGAAAATTTCAGCAAAATACTTTCGTGGACAGTATAGTTTTAAAGTTGGTAAATGAGGGTATCAAATAAGTTGAAATTTCTTGATTTTTGAAAATTTAAAACACGATATAACCAAAACCGAGTTATAAATTTGGAAAAACTCTCCTCACTGATCCGCATGGACTCATCAGCTACACATTCATGTTTCCAAATGTGTTACTTTTAAATCAAGGGAGGAAATAATATTTTATTGAGATCCCTTAAATAGGGTCAAAATACTGTTTATTGGTGATTTTGGTTAATTTAAGTCATAAATCATTGTTGTACCTTGAAAACTCAGGGAAGAAAAACATTGCATATCCCTTTAACACCTTTCGCTGGATCTGAGAGATGTAGGCTGAAAAGCGGCTAGGGAGCCAATCCCACTCATGAGGCCCTTTTCAGCCCATAATTCCTCAGATCCAGCGAAAGGTGTTAAAGGGATATACAAAAATGTAAATAATTTCGTCAGTTTCGTAAACACGATTCTGATTAGACGAGCATCCCTGACTTTTTTGAATGCTGTTTTGTTAAACCAATGCTGTTAGCTTTTGGGGTGTTCCCCGAGAGAGATTCACGCTTTAACCAATTCAGAGCTGCGACTTGGTTTAGTTAATTTTAAGGGCGTTTTAACTCTCCCTGGAAAAACCCCCACAAAAAGCTTTTAAAACACATTCGGTATATATCCGAGAGTTAATATTTGCTACAACGATTTGTACTTTTGCGACAATTGGCCATTGAAAACGCAGATTTTTAGCTTTTTTGCAACAACCACTCCCTTAAGGAGATGATGATCGCTGATTGTTGTGAGTTATGGTTTGCGAAAAAAAACGTAATATGTTTTTTTATATTCGGTGTTTTAATTTTGCATGCTATTTTATATTTATTTTCTAGCGAAAAGTTTTAATTTTCAGTTGAAGTCTCTCAAGAAATAATGACAAATTATTTGATTGATGTAAAATATACCGTTTTGTTTTTTGGCAGTTTGAAATCAAAATTGAAATATACGAGAAATCGTATTCAAAATATATGCTTTGTAAACACTAAGTGTGTCACACTTCCCTAAAATTTTGTTAAAATATGTTGGAAAGCCCAAAAGTTTTTAATTGTAGGGTAAAAAGTCCATAATTAACTTTTGAAATTTCTAACATTTTAAGACGTTCCGATGACAAATTATTTATGGACAAAATTATAAAAATAATTTGAAAATTTTCAGACATAATAATTTATTCAAGCCTTATTTTCAACTAGAGATTTTGACCGTTAGATTTGTCTTAAAAGCTATCACAACAGTTGAGACTAAACTTCAAAATGCCTGTACTTATATTAAATATATCTACACAATAGTATATTATATATATCATATTACGGGAGACCACTCTTGGAGATTATTCTGCCGTTTTGGTGTTATACAGACATAATGACAAAATCTCTAGGAGACCCCATAATATTAATAAGTGCATCTAACAGATAATTACCTAGAAGACACATAACTTAAGCCCACCCGTCAGGATTTATTGGAACGTCAAAGCAGGTCTAGGACGCGGTCTAGCTTGGTCAATAACATAAAGAGTCATGTTTATTGACCGATCAACTCACGCGATTCGTAAGTCTTTGATTTCAAAGTTCTACCGGGACACGTGAGTATGAATTCTTAGATATAATATAGGAGACAACTTATATGATATATCCCTATCACCTTTTGGTCAATCAATTTACTTTTTGCATCGACGCCACTTGAAATTCACGACAGTAATAATAGAACGGTATAACCCTTACCACTTTGATTGAATGCGGTAGCCTATTGAGATTTGCTCAGTGGAGGTGAGAGTCGCAGAAGATTCCTTTGTCTAAAAATGTGAGGTAAATTGATCGCGAGTGAGAAGTATTTTATGGGAAAGTCTTCAGGCGTGCCTAGACAGCAAAAAAGAGACCTGCTATCAATGCGTACTAGCAACATTCCGAAGACTTTATTATCTTTAGCTCATAAAGTTTTATTAAAATTTCGTCCCATTATTTGTAACTTTTACAGAAGCTTATTTTAATGTTTATAAATGAATCTTATAAAATTTACAAAAACTTGATTACTTAGCAGCATTTTGAGCCTAAAAATGCCAAGTTTTAAAATTGAAAAAAACCTGTAATAAGAAAAAAATAGATAACTATTTTCTTGGAAAAATGGGCGTCTAGTATGAAATTCTCACGTTTTTGCTGTTTAGCCAGAACTTTTTTCGATAATAGTAAAACTTCTTATTTTAAAGATTTGTGAACATTAAATGCAAGCTTTAAAACTGAACCGCAGGCAGAAGCAGGGCAATTTTAGGTAAAAAATCAATGTTTGTGACTTAATTTGATTTGTTGAGAACTAGGCCGAAAAATCAGTTTTTTAAAAAAAATCAAACTTTTTGTTAGTTTTTGCAAAAACTGATTTTCTTATTTTTTTTTTCTAGAACGGGCTAAGTGGCACATCCGAAATATAAAATTCCGAGAATAAACTTCGACAATACACTAACACACTAAAACCCGGCTTTCGTAGGCTGTGCACAGCCATAGCAACTTAAGGGGGTATGCGACTCTGATTAATAAAGACCTTAAAGGCATTAACATGCTTAAATTTGATAAAGGGTGATAATTAAGTGTAGTACGAACCCAATCGTCAAAATTGTTTTTCTAAATTTTTGTATTTTTTCAACAAACTTCAAATATCGTCTTTGACGTAAGCCAACTTTCCTTCGTCAGTGTTTCACTGCGCTTTATTTTGAGCCTACTTTCGAAAAAATCAAAGCACTTTTTTTTCGGAATTTTTCGAAAATGACCAAAAATCATATGTCGAGTTTTAGCTCGAAATTGCAAAAAGGCTCGCCGTAATCTCTTACAAATGTTCTGGGAGAATACTTGATGAAAATTTGAGCCATTTGTAAATATATGTTCGGAGATAGATTTTGAAGTCTGAAATTGGTTGAAAAATCGTCGGTTATTTTGGCGTCTAGAATTGTTCAGCTCGCCGGATCGATAAAAAGCTGTCTTAAAAGATTGGCCTACTACCGTTACTGATCTGTGAAAATTGAACTCAATTGATATAATGTCTGGGAGATAGATTTGCAATTTGGAAAAGGCACTTGTTACGATACTGTAACTTATTGGTGTTATGATCAAATAATTTGTGATGCTTTTTCGCAAGATTAAGGGGTATGCGACTCTGATTTGACATTTCTCGGTTTAATAATACTGAAATCTAAGATCTTATGAGAAAAAAACCGAAAATGCTGATTTGTAGATCTATCCTTAATCTTGCGAAAAAGTACATCACAAATTATTTTTGACATTACACCAATAGGTACAGTATCGTAACAAGGTGACATTTTCAAAACTTCAAAATCTATCTCCTCCAGACGGTTTTATCAATTGAGCTCAAATTTCCACAGATCAACGTAAGGTAGTATATAAATTTTAATGGAGAGCTTTTTTTGATCCGGCGCTGTACAATTTCTAGAACGTCAAATAACCGAAGATTTTTAACAATTTAAGACTTCAAAATCTATCTCCTCCGAGGATATGTTTGCAAATGGCTCAAATTTTTATCAAGTATTCCTCAGAAAATATGCAAGCCATAAATGGAGAGTTTTTTGCAATTTCGAGGTAAAACTCGAACTATGATATTTTTGGTCATTTTGTCTTCAACCTACGCAATTCATTTTTTGAGAAAATAGGAGGCGTCAGCACAAAAATTAATAATGGAAAACTTTCGTTTTCAATCTAACAGGTATTTTCCGAAAAAAAAATAATGGAAAAGTTTTCACGGTCATTCCAGAGAATATTTTGGGTTGTTTTGAGATCATTTTAATAACAGTTTGTACTTTTGAAGTCAAAATTGACCTTTAGGTATTACGGCAATAAAAATAGTATAAGGTAGATTTATTTTCAACCCTTGACATCGGGTAAAGCCTAGGCGCGCTCAAAATAAATCCACCTTTTTACCATTTTGATTGGCTGTAATTAGCTAAAGGGATAATTTTCACTTCGCAAGTTAAAAAGTACATACTGTCATATGTTTTTAATTTCAATTTATAAATTGGTTTTATGGACATGTTTCGCGTTTTGTGTCTTCATATTTAATTTTAGAGATTCAAACATTTTCAAAAACTGCATTCAAACGTAAAATTTTATGACTAAGGTTTAAATATAAGATTTTGGCCACATAACAGTCAAAATTAAAAATTTTTGATGAAGAATTTTTTGTTCGTGAAGAACTTTATGATTAGTGACTTACTTTAAGACAGTGGGTGTCGCAAATCTGAGCTCCTCGAGGCCATTTCCGCCAAAACTAGCAAAGGTGATATCTCAAAAACATTGTGACTAACAAACCAACCTTCGCGGTAATTTTTGGAACTTAACAGTGATTCTGAGACAATCCCACCTACGCCGACACCTAACGTTTTTAAAAAGCTTCTTAAAAAGCACGCGTTTAACCTACTCCTTCAATTTTTTATCATTTTTGTTGTGGTCGGGCTCTGGAAAAGCCTTACAAATAATGCAAGCGCTTTTTGTTTTAACATTTTTGCTTCAGCGGAGAAAAAACGCGAAAAAACAAAATTTAATTTTGGAAATGGTGCACGTTTGGAGGCTCAGGCCATGTCTACTTTTCATTTTGAGCTAAATTTTTGACAAAATTTATGAAAACCAGAAAAATGCTTCAAAATAATTTTTTCCCCGTGAATCCAAACACTTTACAGGATTTTGGTGCAATTTTAAACACGGTAGCGTCAAAAGAAAACAAATTAGGCGACTCTTCAATTTTAAATCATTAATAAATCTGATAATTTTTGTTTTGTTTTTTGTCTTTTTTTGGCCGCCGAGAAGCTTTTAAAAGCGTAGGTTGTCGCGCGTAGGTGGATTGTATCATATCACTGTTAAGTTCAAAATTACCGCGAAGGTTGGTCTGTTTAGTTAACAAATGTTTTTGTGGAATATCAACTTTGCTAGTTTTGCGGGAAATGGCCGTCGAGGAAGCTCAGATTTTGCGACATCCACTCCTTAAGTTAGTCACTAATCATAAAGTTGCTTCACACGAACAAAAAATCCATGTCATCAAAAATTTTAATGGCCAAATCTTATATTTAAACTTAAGTCATAAAATTTTACGTTTGAATGCAGTTTTTGACAATAGTTTGATCTCGAATTAATATGAAGACCAACAACGCGAACATGTCAATAAAAACCAATTTATAAATTGAAATAAACATATACAGTATGTACTTTCTTTAACTATGCGAAAGTGAAAATTACCCTTGTACAGCGTAATCTACAAGCCAATCAAAAAATGGTAAAAGCGGGGATTTTATTTTGGCGCACTAGCTTTGCCGATCGTCAATGGTTGAAAATACACACATCACTAGTTACTCATTTTTTATCCCGTAATTACTAAAGGGCATTTTGACTTCAAAAAGTACAAACTGTAATAAAATATCTCAAAACAACCCAAAAAATCTCGTGGAATTGACGTGAAAACTTCCATGATTTTTTTTCGGAAAACACCTGTAGAATTGAAAACCGAAAGTTTTCATATCTAATTTTTGTGCTGAACGCGTCCTATTTTCTCAAAAAATAGAATGCGTAGTTGAAGCACGAAAAAAGATGAGACAAACAAAAAAACTCTCCATATGTCTGCATATTTCTTAAGATATCTTGAATAAAAATTTGAGCCATTTTTGCAAACATATCCTCGGAGGAGCCTAGATTTTGAAGTCTTAAATTGTTAAATTCGGTTAATTGAACGTTCCTAGGAATTGTACAGTTGCCGGATCAAAAAGCTCTCAATAAAAATTTAATATACTACCGTTACGGTGGATTCTGTGTAAATTTTTGAGCTCATTTGTATAAATCGCTGGGAGGAGATAGATTTTGGAAGTTTTGAAAATGTCACCTTGGTTACGATACTGTACCTATTGGGTGAATGGTCAAAAATATAATTTGTTGATGTACCTTTTTCGCAAATTAAGGATAGATCCACAAATCAGCATTTTCGGGTTTTTTCTCATAAGATCTTAGATTTCAGTATATTAAACCGAGAAAATGTCATCAGAGTCGCATACCCACCCCTAATCTTGCGAAAAAGCATCACAAATTTTTGATCATAACACCAATAGTACAGTAATGTATACAAGGTGACCTTATTTCAAATGGCAGAAATATCTCCCGACTTATAATCAATTGAGTAAATTTTCACAGATCAGTACGAGTAGTAGGCAATCTTTTAAGACAAGCCTTTATCGATCCGGCGACTGAATGCAATCTTAGGAACGGCCAAATGCGACGAATTTCACAATTTCAAGACTTCAAAATCTAATCTCGACAATATTTACAAAATGGCTTCAAATTTTTCAATCAAGTATCTCCAGAAATTTGTAAGAAGATAGGGCGAAGCCTTTTGCATTTCAGCTAAAACTCGAACTTGATTTTTGGTCATTTCGAAAAAAATTTCCGAAAAAAAAGGCTTTGAATTTTCGAAATAGCTCAAAATAAAGCCAGTGGACACTGACGAGAAGTTGGCTTCGACGTCAAGACGATATTTTGAAGTATTGTTGAAAATACTAAAATTTAAAAAACAATTGCAACGATTGGGTTCGACTACACTTAATATCACTCCTTTATATTCAATTGCATGTTTAATGCCTTTAAGGTCTATATTTATCAGAGTCGCATACCCCTTAATTGCTATGGCTGTGTCACAGCCTGTACAAAGCCGGGGTTTTAGTGTGTGTGTGTTGTGAAGTTTATTCTCGAATTTATATTCTTCGGATGTGCCACTTACCCGTTCTAGGAAAGAAAATCGAGTGTTTTGCAAAAACTAACAAAATAGTTCGTGATTTTTTAACAAAACTGATTTTTTCGGCCTAGTTCTCAAACAAACAATTAAGTCCACAAACATTGATTTTTTACCTAAAAATTGCCCTGCTTTCTGCCTGCGGTCAGTTTAAAGTCTTGCATTTAATGTTCACAATCTTTAAAATAAAAGTTTTAACTATTATCGAATAAAGTTCTGCTAAACTAGCACGGTGGAATTTCATAACTTGACGCCATTTTCCAAGACATAGTTTATTTTTTTCTTATTAACAGGTTTTTTTTTTCAATTTTAAAACTCATTTTTTAGGCTCAAAATGCTGCGCCTTTAGTAATCAAGTTTGTTAAATTTATGAAAGATTATTTTAAGACAATTAAATAAGCTTTCTATAAAGTTACAATAATGGGAAATTTTAATAAATTATTGAGTCTAAGATGAATAAAGTCTTCGGAATGTTGCTAGTACGCATTGAGCCGGTGTTAGCCAGGTCTTACTCTTTAAATATTTTTCGACTAAAGTCCTAGAGGGCGGCAACGCGACCGCTGAACGGTAACTTTCCCCAATCATACCTACTTGCTCACTCGCGATCAATTTTACCCACCATTTTAGCCAAGGAATCTTCTCGACTCTCACCTCCGACTGAGCAAATTCTCAATGGCCTACGCATTCTAATCAACAGGTGATAAAGGGGTTATCCGTTCTAATATACTGTGTGAATTTCAAGTGGCGTCGCTGCCAAAAGTAAATTGTTAATATACTAGGCTGGAACAAAATTATTTATTCGATGTTTTGAAATATGTTTTGAAAAATATAATATACCAGGGGGGGGCATATCGCCTTATTTGCAATTATCGCCGAAAAAAGTCCACGCAATTTTCTAAAATTTTTAGCTGAACTCTGCCATAGCCCTTGTCCGCGAAAATTGCGTGGCGTTTTCAGGTTTTATAACCAATTATTTGAGTGCGTCTCATGAACCTATTGTTTAAGCTCTTTTCAAAATTGACAGCATTTCGAACGCTCACGCGCATTTTTCAGTTTTTTGACCAAGAAGAATTATTATCTTCCCATATCCTTTAACCAACGAACACCCATCTCAAAAACGATTACTATCTGCTTAAGCGCGCAGTGTTTCCGAATCTCACGAATGTTGTCTTTAGTGATTGTCTCAGTACATGTGTAATGATTATAGGCAGTGCGTGATATTGGGACCCCGCTAAATTTGATCGGTGGTGTAATCACTAAGCAATCACTAAGACAATCACTAGACAACATTAGTGGGATTTGAACTCGCGCTAAAAGATACAGTAAACGTGTTTGAGATGGAGTTCGTTGGTGAAGGAAATTCGCCGAAAGTGCCATATCGCCGAAAATGCCCTATCTGGCCCGAACTTTTTCGGAAAAACTTTCGGCAATAATTGATTAAGGAAAATTTGAAAAATTATATTGGCTTTTTAATAAATTTTATTAGTGTATACAGGCAGGAATTTATTAATGAGGAATGAATGAAAATTGTTGAGTGCAATAAGGCTAACTTAATAATTTGAACTATATTTACAAAACTTAGTTTTCACAAAGATCTCAATACTTACAGATTCATTCTAGAGATCATCTTAATCAGGCTCCATAAACTTTGAAACCGCAAGGTGTGGTGAAGGCGTCATCTGATTTTGAGAGCGTTTTTTTCTCCTTTCGGTCTTCGTAATTTCTTGGTTCGAAATTTTCAATTAATTGTATAACTAATTTTCAGATAAAAAAAATAAACTCTCGATTTTTTTATTACTTCTAGTATTAAGAAAAATTTTTGCTAACATTCTAAAATTGATATAAAATATCTGGAAATAAGTCAAATTCATATTAGTTAAGCGGACCTTATATGCAAAAGCGAAAAAAGTCCACGACAAGCATACAACCTTTATTTGAAGTTTCTGGTGGGAAGACGGGTGATGATCCATATAGTTTATGTGATACAAGTATATTATAAAACTTGTTTCAAAAAAATATCTATTAAAATGATCGACAGTAGATATTTGACCGAAAGTTGTTTTAATTTTCACGAACCAATTTTATTGGTTGGTGTCTAGCATTGGTTTTTTGCACTTTCTAGTCGTTTTTTTTCGTATTATCAACTGTTTTAATCGGGCTTATATCATCTCGTACTGAACTAATTCGTCTAGGAACACGTTTTCCTAACTTTTGGTCAATAAAGATATTTAATAAACTCTCCATTTCTTCTTATAAAAGTGGATAATTAATTATATTTTTTAATTAATTTCTTGTGATGAATTATATTCTGAATGTGCTATAGTTTACTAACTCAAAATAGACACTAGGGTTAGCATAGATAAGGCATGTTGGCTGTACCTTAATTCATTGAATTCAAACAGCCTGCTCCGAAATTTGCAAATTTCTGGCACACTTGCTGATTTGGTCCTAGATAACAATGTTTTTTTCTTCTAAGCCTAGCGACGGCAAACGATCAAGTCCGTTTTTTTCATTATTTTAGAAGTTTTGGATTCAATTAAGTGTTACACTTTTACCGTAATGGTCAATTTTGTTCTATCTGATTTGTTGACAGAATTTTAAAATACAAAAAATGAGAGATAATCGCAAGAGACAGATTACAAACTGCTGAATTACAAAAAAAAATAAACTGAAAGTAGTATTTTAAAATATGCCGACAGTGTTCATAAAAACAGTTTGACCATTGTCTACATTAACGTACCGACGATCAAATTGGAGGCAAACAGATAGAATTTTGTTTTAATTCCGGTTAAGTCAATTGTTATAATATCGAAAATTTTTTCGTAATAATTTCACAATTGTTTAAAAATAAGAAATTGGTTGCTTCAGATTATCTAAATTTTGAAATAAATTTTCGAATTATTGTTTAACCCCTCTCACACTCAGAGCCATTTTGAAAAACAACCTGGAGATGAGAAGATCAGAAATCGCAGGTACTTCTGAAATTCACTTTTAAAAAAAAAGATTCTGAATCTGCACCATTTTAAATTTTTGATCCGACGTTTTTGAGTGAATTTTTTATTTCTTTAAAAGTTATTTTGATTAAATTGCGTAGGTTGTTTAATCTTTGGACAAACACCTGTAAGATAAAGACCGACATTGCAAGGTTATTTCTGAAAACAATCACGATTTAAGAAAATTTAATTCTGAATATCTCAATCATTTATTTTTGTTCTGGACGTCTCTCTATCTCACAATGACACATGCGTAAGGTGAAAGTCCACTTTTGTAAATTGTCACTATTCTCCAGGGTTAATAAAGTCAAAATGTAATTAATATATCAAAATTTAAAGCTATCCTAAATCCTCAAGAACTAACAGAACAGTCAAGTTGCAAGCACTTTACTTTTCCCGTAAGTAAGCTCCCAAAGTAGCGTCCAGAATGGTCGTTTGTGGGTGTGAGAGGGTTAAGAACTCAAATTGTCATTTCGGCGGAAAAAAATGTATTTGTCTCAATAATGACAATCGGACTTGGTCAAACATTTTTGCCGGTGCGACAGGTACGTCCGTACTTACGCCCATGGGAAAAAAACATTTGTTGTCTGGTAAAATCAAACAAGTTACAAAAATTGCAAATTTCGGGAGCAGGTTGTTTGAAATTCATAATCAGGTCAGGCAAACAGATGCCTATCTTATGCCTCACCCTAGTGACGATTTTGCTCATAAAAACCAAGCAAATTCAGAATTTATACATCACAATAAATTTTATTTGTAAAATATCAGTATTAACAAATTTTATAAAAAATGGATATTTATTAAATACCTTTTGAATCAAGAAGTTGAAACAGGCGTCCAGACGAAATAAGTTCAGTAGAGATGATAATAAGTCCGATTAAAACGCTTCGAGAATACGAAAAAACGTCCTAGAAAGTGCAAAAACATGCAAGATACAACCAATTATATATCGGCGTCGTAAAAATTCATGCCGGGAGGTATCTTCCCCATGGAAGTGCCAAAAAGTTAGAGAAGAATAGATAGTACCTCACGGAATATAAACCTTACATTATACATACATATCTATGTATCTCTGACAAGCATTTAATAAAAAAAATTTTTTTTTTTGGTTATGGGGCAAAATTAACAACCTTTTTTTGGTATGTTTCAAATAAACAATAGAATTATGAATCGTTATTTTGTGTTGAGAGTTAAATGTTTTTTAACTTTTAAATCGGAAAAAATGGAAAAAAATATTAACCTTTGCAGTTTTTTAAAAAGTTTCGATTATTTATTTCTCTTCAAAATTAGGTTGCAAATATCTAATTTTGTTTATCAATAACCCGTGATACAAATAACTCAATAAATAACAGATTACATACACCACCTTCTCAAACGTCCTTTTACACTTATGATTTTGGTGAATTTTTTGTCAGGACGTTTGAGAAACTGTCAGGACGTTTCTCCTATACTTTTTTTGGTAAATTTTGTCTTAAGACTTACGTTCATTTTTAGTTTTTTATTCAACTTTTTATAAACAATGAGCAAAAAAACTTGTGATTTTTAATTAATGGTCTTTCAGGGGGTATACCATTTTCATCGATAATTTTTGGTCGATTTTTTAAAAACCTATCTTTTAAACTATAGAGAAATTTTTTAAATTTACTTTCCCTGGCATTGAAAACAATAAATTATGAAAAGTGTATTTCTGACAATGTTTGTGATATCAACACACCCATATTTCAAATGAATACATTTATTCGTTTCTAACTCGAGACCCTGTCTTTAACGTCAAAAAAGTGGCAAATTGAAATATTTGACAATTTTAAAATATTATAATTCGAACTGTTATTTTAAACGTTATGGATAAGCTACTTTGAAATTTCGATGCACATGTGATCCTTTCAAAATCACACGTCCTGAAAACATTCGAGAATCATAATAAAAAAAGATTTGTCAATTTTGAATTTTTTGTGCGTCTGTGAGAGTTCAATCAAAAATATTTTCTATCCGTTCCAGAGGTCGCAAAATATAACAATTATTGAGACTCATACGGCGCATTGTTAACCATGTACATTAAAAATATCCATTTCTCCCAGGCCGCGAGCTTCCAACATGGTACTCTATCTTTAATTCTTGAGAACACGCCCAGTTATCATGCTCCTTCACGAAAGTGCATAAATATCGTTGAGCACAGTCCCATACTTCAAAAAATCCACTCTGAATACTGTGATTGTATTCGTCCTTTAGAAAGACTATCAAATTTCAAATAACAAAGGATGGATTATTTTGAGCCTAATCAATGTAATTAGGCTCGCCGTAGATCTGCATAAACAATGATCTGCGAGAATTCTAAAAAAAAAAAATTCATTCAGGGTCGACAAAAATCATTTAGAGAATTGAAAACAATATCTGAAAAGAAAAAAAATGGAACGCCAAAATCCTCTGACTGTTACTTTTCAATATATTTAATTTTCTTGTTTATCTTGTCTCGAGTTGACCAACAACGCTTTATTGTGAAAATGTATTAAACCATAGAACGAAACCTAATGAAGTCAAAATGAAACGAAATTTGTATAATTACGGATACAACTACATTTCAAAAAACGCCGTGAATTATCTTAATTTTGTAAAGATAGTCCATTAGCAAGGTAACCAATTAGATTTAAAAATTTTTATTCAATCGGCAAAACTGAGCAGCAAGATGAGCTTGATCACTTACTTTCTCATTGAAGAACAGGAATATTTTCAAAAAACATTTCTTTTTCTATTCGCAACTCATTAAGAAAAGTGAAAAATGGTTTTTATATTTTTACAGATACTTAGTTTAATGGTTTAGAAATTAAAAAATCTCAACGTTTCGCAGAATGAACACTTTAAGTGAAGACAAAAAGTCAAACAAATAATTTTTCACGATTTTTTTCTTTCATTTATCACTCTGCAAAAAATCGTACAATCTACAGGACTTAATGGCACCCCCTTAAAATCAGCTCAAAAAAGTTTTTTGGTTCTGGAGCAAATTTATTTCAAAATTTTGAAAAAATAATAGTAACGACCTGCGTACGTATTCTCGTGGGTGAAAAAGCTACACAAACTTTTCCCTAACCTTCAAAACTCACGGAGAAATAGGCTTTTTGCGACAAAAAATGAACTCTATTTTGGAAGCTTTTCCTGATTGATCGAGCAATCAGTGATATTTAATTACGCCACCTTCTGGATGTGAGATTTTGGTTCAAATATTACAAATTGTATTTTAATAATTGGGTTCCACATTGTTTATCCTTTAAGATATTCGCCCTCAAAAAACACACAAATCGCTGTTTTCCGCATGAGGGTACCTCCTTAAGGGGGTTCTATAGGCAAAATGGACTTTTTTGCAATTGCTTATTTCTCTCGCATAGACTGGAAGTGAATAAAACATTCTGATAAGTTAAGTTCGTAATCTCTGGAAGACGTTTTGAATCATATTTTTTAATTATAGCATGTTTGAACCAACCTGTATAAGGTTAACCAGGAGCAAAATTTCTTGAAAAAGCTGTATTTTTTTTTTCGTCCTATTAGAAATGTTTCATAAATTTGACATTATCTGCGAAATTCAAAGGCGAAAAACAACTGTTGTTCCCTTTTTTTTAATTTTCCTCACTAAAAAGGTATCAAACCTGGCGAAAGGACCTGTTTTTGCGCTAACTTTTGGGCACGGAAGTTTGTATTTTTTTTCATGCTAACATGGCAAACTATTTTTCCGTGCACTATAAGTTTTCGTAATAATTGTTAACAAACTGTTGTGCCTGAATTAAAACGATTTCTTTTTTAACTCCCAGGAGTACGATTTGAAAATTTATTTTTGACATCCAATTGCCGGCAATCAGTTTTTTTTTAAGTCCAAACGATTCGTAAGTTGAATGTTTTTTGGAAACGGTATTATAAACTATGACCAAATATTTAACCGTTTCGAGCGCATAAGAGCAGATAAGATTTTTTATTTTC
>SCLH01000452.1:0-19303 GCA_004367855.1 Oikopleura vanhoeffeni | reverse complement strand
TGCATACAAAACTGAAAAAATTATTTTTTTAAAATGTATCCCCCCCCTGAGTTTTCAAGGTTCAACAATAATACATGATTTTAATTAACCCGACAGAACGTGAGCAGACCGCTGCGCAGAGTTTTTGGAATTTTTTTTTGATTTGGCTTCAGAATTCCTAAAAACAGTATTTTGGCCCTATGTCAACGAGTGCAAAATACTGTTTTTTGGTGATTCTGAAGCCAAATTCAAGAATTTATTCAAAAATTCTGCGCAGCGTTTTGCTCACGTTCTGTCCGGTTAATTTAAATCATGTATCATTGTTGAACCTTGAAAACTCAGGGAGAAGATACATCTTGAAAAAAAATTTCGGTCACTTTTGTAAGCACGTTTCTGATTGGACGAGCCATCCGTCACTTTCGATTTTTTGAGGATGCAAGATTTGTGTTTAAATATATCAAAGAGAGGTAAACGTTGGTCCAACAATTTGTACTTTTGCGACAATTGGCTATTAAAGAACCCTTAAAATGCGACGACCACCCCATAAGCGGAGAAATTCATTTTTACATTATGACTCATTTATTACTGACGTATTTCTATAAGAAATTTAATTCGAGTAAAATATTGGCGAGCGTCTCTGATTGGTTGACGCGTGTTTTTATTTCACGTTAATTTTACCCCCCGTTCAGATGAGTAACAGTTAGCGCAGCGGATTGCCGAGCAACGTGTTGAGTGTCTTTCAAAAATAATTATAATTCGAAGCAATCTTAAAAAATGTATTGAAAATTACGTATAGTAAAGTAAATTATGATAAAAAGCCTTAAAAGGGTTTGAATGAAAAAAACAAAAACATTTTTTAAGTGTGTTTACATTTCAAGCTTTAATCGGATTGACATGCCTTTCAAATTCGATATTAAATTCAAATTACATTTTTGATGATGTACTTCAACGCCGTAAAACTTTTTTTTTGAGGCGGATATGCAGTGTCGTTTATATTCGGTAAAGTCACAACTGAGTATTCAGCATGTTTTGAGGTCACATCAGCGAAAAATATCAACTTTGTTTGTATTTTTACATAGAAAAATAAACAGAATATACTGTTTAAAACTCATTCTCTATAATTTGAATTTCAGTGTACTTGGTCAAACATTATTATCACTTTATTATCTTGAAGATGAACTAGAATAAATTCGAAACTAGTTGATAAAACAAAAATGTTGAAACAGAATATGCTCATAATTTTTAAAATTGTGAAAATCCTTTCATTATGTATTCATGATATAATTAATGCCATTTAAGTAATAAATTATACATGATTTTTTTTCAATTGACGACCAAATTTGGTCTTGTTTTGTCCGATAAATTGACGTTTGAGAAGTTATGTAAGAACACTGCCTTTGTTAGCCTTTTGTCTAAAGTTTTAAACCAAGTGTCATAAATCGCTTCGCCTCTGATTTTCATTGTCTGTTCGTTTGCATAAATTCCAATAATTATTTTTTTCGGCTCATAATCAGTTTTGTGGCTATTTGATAAGTCGCAGGGTATGTTTCCTGATTTCAGGTACAAACTATTGTTAAAAATTCGAAAAAAATAAAATGATTCTGTTTTGACCATGCCTATTTTCAACCCCAGCCATAAACCAAATAAAAATTGCAAAAAAAAGTTAGAAGTTAAAATATTTTTTCTTATCATTCTTCTCATTTGTTATGATTCTTACAATTAAAGGGATAGCTTATTTTCATCTCAAAGGTCAGCGATTATTCAAAAAATTATTACTCAAGCTACGCTTTTGTGCAACCAATGCATCCTAATAAATAAGCGCCAAAATAAATACGGCCACAGTTTTTATTCTAGGCCCAAATTAAAACCTGGCTCAATTTTATTTTAGTTTTTAGACAAATTTTTGGTTATTTAGATAATTTCAAATAAAATCATGGTTTTGTTGGAGCTTCATTCGTCGAATACGGAATACAAAATATTTATTTAACATTATTTACTCCATAAATTCTCTAATTTATGTGGAACTGTCCTTTTAAATTTTGACCAAATACAATTTGAAAAAATTTGAGTGCAAACAAAACAATCTGAAAAAATTTGTCAGAATTTTCAATTGTACTCAACTTCAAATTTTGATTGGCCCCTAGAAAAGTTTTTGACGTAGTAATTAAAATACGGGCTAATTAAAATTATATCTGAAATGCAATTAAGACAATACGTATAGAAAAATCGTAACAAATCGTAAAATCATATCGATAACGGAAGTTCCGTTACGGAACCTTCTGGAACATTAAGCTAGATTTTTTGCCTAAATTTTTATATTATTCGGTTATTCAAAACGAGTTATTTTATTAATTTTTCAGATCGCTCAAACTGAGCACAAGTATTAAGTGAATAATAAACTAAAAAAATGGTCCGAATCGAACTTTTTTCTGATTTTTTATGAGATTACTGAAATTTTTCAATTATCAGTTTTTGTTTCACAAATTAGAAACAATGGTCTGATTCTTATCTATCTAAGAACTCAATTGAATAAGTCGTTGATGAAAGCCAAATTATACTGAAATTTTGACTAAAAACTTAGCTAAAATGTTCAAGGAGGTTCGTTCATCGATATAAAAGTCATTCTCACAGATTTTCTAACGATTAAACTAATCACAGCTCAATCACGAATCACAGCGAAACCACAATCGTAAACCTTGATCTGAAGCGCAAGAGATGCGTTGTTTTATATACCCCCCTTCACACTTTGCTCAATATCTCGGCCCTATGTGGTAGGGGCCTTTTGTTGCTGCAAAACACTTGCGCAATTTCAGAATTTTTTGTCAAAAATCCTTTATCCCCGAATTGTACATGGGAATTATGGTTTCAACTGCAATTTGCTTTGAGTAACTTCACTTACAATGTATAGTGAGTGTAACCAATGGGATACACACAAGCATTTCGAAAAAGTGTTGCTCATTGGTCTCACATGAAGGGTATTGCCCATTGGTCTCACTAGTTCGATTTTTTCAATTTGATAAATGTATTTTCTTTAAATTTTAACACAGTTTTTCAATTTTTTTTCTAGAATGTAAAATTTTAGAGCATTAGGGAATTTGCATAGAAAAAAAACATACGAACCACAAATTGATAACATTTGAAGCAATTTTAGTCTGTGAAATCGAATTTCAAAAATTTTAGGGTGTTGCCCATTGGTCTCATAGGTTTGAAAACATCAAATCTGCGGAAAAGAGTTCCCCATTGGTCTCACTGTTGCCCATTGCTGGTGTTGCCCATATGTTTCACCCACTGGAATTTATTTTTCAAGATTGAATGCCTCAAATCTTTTTCTTTAAATTTGTGTTAGGTCGTCTTATTAAGTACTTGATTTTACGCATTCCGGTGATTCAATTCATCTGAAGTTCACGTGTAACGCCTTTTCAGATTCAAAACTGTCCAAATGATGACGTCATGTCGAGGTATTACACGTTTTTTGCATTTTTAAACAAAAATTTTCTCTTACCCAATCGTGCCTCAGTCTCAGCTAAAGACTTACCGCTGAATACTCACAGTTGAAGTACATCTATCGTCTCCTGTCCAATTCTAATGCTCCTGACTCAGGAGTCCTGAGCCAAAGTTGAAATCATTTATGAGTCAGCCGCCGGTCTTATTATAAGCATGGTTTAAATTGGCACACTTACTTTTAAACCCACGAAAGAATGTCTTAACAAAAAGCGAATAGTTTGCTATGTATGCATTATTTTACAAAACGGTTCATATTAAAAAATAGGCTTTTAAAACGTTGAAGATCGGGAAAAAAAATATAATGAGCAGTTTTTGAAGAAAAGAACATCTGAGAAATACGTAGAAATTGAAAAAAAGTCCTTGAAATTTTTATAATTTATTGGAAAATGAACGTTTTAGGATGTTAATTTTTAAGTTATTTCATAATGTTCAATGATATCTGACATGCAGCATGTCACATGCTGTACAAAATAATTTAAGATGCCTTGAAATAATAATGGTCATATATTTAATAATGAAAAAGATACTGGTATCTACCGTTTTCAATTTTTTATCATTTTCGAAGATGTAAATTTGTTTAACAAGTTTCTGTGAACACTAACAAAGCGGTATCCTAGAATTTAGCAAGAGTAAACAAATAAATAACAGACCAAATTTTTCTAACAAATAATTGCATTTTTGATGTGGATGTCAAACTATGAAGGCGGATGTCTAAAAAGTTTAAATGCTTTGTGATCCTACTGATCATTGAGAACAGGCTTGTTTACTCATATATTTAGTCAATTTCCTCAAATAAAAACATTCGACTTTTTATATCGGCGGTAAACAACCGCTTTTCACGACCAATAGTTAAATAATAATTCTTGAAGAACGATCGCTTCGGGACTAAAGAGCAAATTTACGTTTATCAGATTTTTGACCACTTTGGTCAGAATTGAGAAACTATATCATCCAAATTTTGTTTTTATAAAGGAAAATTCCGAAGTTTTGAGGGTAATTTTAAGAAGATCGTAGAAAATTATTCTGGACCTCGGACACCCTAATCTTCATAAATAGTTATTTTCTCGTGATTCCAGAACTTAAACTTTTTGTCCTCGAGCCCCTTAGGTCAAAATAGTATTCTTCAAAAAAAATGATGATTTGGTTGGGTAACCAAAATGTATTTCCTGGGTCTGGGCCATAAAACCCACTATTTATCGATTCAAACTGTGTGGGCAACGATCACAATACTTTTAAACGATCGAAAAAGCCCTTTGGCGGAAAATCTTTTAATATTTTTTTTGTCTCTACTGATGACTTCTGAATTTTTATAGACAAAAATGGGAATAATTACGAAAAAAGAAAAACCGCTAGAGAAAAGAGTGCTGAAATATTACTAGTATAGTCTTAAAAATTAATTCGATAACATGTTTTTTTTCATCGATATAATTAAAATAATATCAGACTAAACATTTTATCCAGATGAGAATTAATTTCACTAAACTCAGAATAATACTAAGTCTAGACGAATTTTTCATGATCATAATAATAATTATGATAGCAAGAAATTATAATTAAAAATAATTTAAATACAAATTTTTTAATCGAATAACTAATCTATACAAAAAACATTATCTGACATCGTTCACTTTTTTTCTTATCATTTTTCGTGAATTAAGAGACTTTAACATAAATAAAACTGCATTATTTTATTCTAGACATGATATAACAACTTCAGTTTTGACAAGCATCGAGGTAAAAATGTATTTGTCGAGACCTAAGGTGATTTCAGGTCAAATTTAGGCAGCATATCATGTTTCCGAATCACTCTAAGTCTCGACGCAATTTAAAACACTTGTTTGATCTCTTCATAAGTATATTTGTATAAGGTTCCGCATTTAACGGTCAGGAATCCTGACTCAGGATTATGTTGTTTTTTTCTGCAACAAAATAGGTCTTTTAAAAACATGAATAATTTATGGAAAAAAATTGAACTCGGTCACTCTAGTGTTTTGCTTGCAGAATGTTGTCTTTTTTGGAACAAAAACGTAGCTGGCTGTCGAACTTTTTACATATTATATAACGAGTTAAATGAAAACGTTTTTGTTTTGTTTCGTAGCAATAAGTTTCCATTTCTGTAAAATATCTAATCAGAGACAAAATTTTTAATTTTTTATTGCGTTCAGGTAAAAAAACAATGTTTAACAATCGTTTTTATAAGAAAATAATCAAGTTTTCGAGGCCAATAAACTGCGAAAAATCATCAACTGAACTGTTAATCATAGAGAAAAATCAAAATGACGGAAAAATGGTTTTACTTCGACTGATGATTTTGAAATCAGAATGTCTTAATATTTAATAATTATGCCATGCTCGATTTGAATATAACGGGAAATTTCAGCTTGCGATTTCCTGCCAAAGTTATTTTGTTGCATTCTTGCCAAAATTTGCTCAATTAATTATTGAAATTGGTGAAATGAATTAAACAAGTATTCAAATTAAATAGATTGATCTTTCGAATAGTCATCAAATTTTATTATCTTTTATTTAATTTTACTGCCAAAATTTGTTTGAATAGGAAGCTAAGTGTTGATTATCATTATTTATTGCACTTTTAATGGAATCATAAAATTTGTACATCGAAAATTCTTAAAAATTAGTTTTCACGATTTAAAAAAAATAAAAACGACATTTTCATGCGTATTTACACTCACATTCGGGCAGGTATGAAAAATATTTTGGAGTAAGTGCTTTAAAAAGACAAATACTTGAGACGCACGCTTTCAAAGGGAAAATTAGAGTTCCTTCATGAAGACGAACATAGTCCTACTAAATGACCTCTACTGTTTTATTTTCAAAATTTATGTTTTCGAATTCGTTCCGATTTGATTGAATTTTGTTTTGCGGGGTTCAATGCCCTTTGTGAGAAAGTGCCTGAGGGCAACATTTGAGAAACTGAATAAAATATGTTCTTTCAGAATTTCTCATGGATGTATCAATGTAGTTATTCATAAATTTTCAAGAAGATTCACTTTAATACCTCTGATTTCAAAATGAGTTAAAATATTCGCAAACGTTAAAATTGAATAATTACAATTAATAGCTTTCGCCAATTAATCATGATTTGACAAATGTTTTTATCATTTAGCACTTCTTAGTTAAAGAAGGTGAAATCCGTTCACGCCTACGTGCTTTTCTTAGCAAGAATGTGCCTAGTTTGCATTCTTTAAACAATTGTAAATATTTATCAATGAGCTTTCTCGTCCAAAGTGCAGATATCATAAATCATAAATTTAGTTTGAAGGAACAATATTTCTTCAAACTTATCTAGAAAAATCAGACAACTTTAAAATAATTATAAAAATTCATTCATAATTTTTTTTCAAAATTTTTGTAGAACTTTTCTCATAATTATCCTTAAAAATTTTAAAAATGGTTATGAAGCCGATTTTTTATTTTGAATAACGCCATAACGAATAATATAAAAATATGATAAAAATGTTATTTTCAAAAATAAAATATCGAAAATATTGATTTAGCATTAAATAATTTAAATTTGATATATTAACACATTTCAAGGTTCGTTATTCAATTTGAAAATCTCATCAATATTTATAATTTTTTTTCTTGCGGGTTAAGTCTGATTGAAAAGTGAAAAGAGCATCTTCCGACCTTTTAACAAATTTAAGGATCAATTCTGCTGGTAAATTTGCAGTTACTCTCCTTTCTTGTTAAAATTTGTTTATCAGAAACCAAGACAATTACTTCATCACGAGTTAATGCAGACAATGCTTCCAAAGTATTGTTTCATCTAAAAATGTCTGTTTGTGCGGTCATTATAAAAAAACGTGAAATTTTATCACAAAATAAATATTATAAAAGTGGCGCAGTCGAAGACTTTGCCCTTGGAATCCGTGGTGGAAGAGAAAGTGCGGGTTTTGGTTCATTGAGATTTTAGAGATTTTCGATCGCAAAAAATGAGTGATAATAGTCTCAATGATGATAATCTTCAAGTTAAAAATGTTTAATATGGATATGATCAGATTGATTTAAAAGATTATGATATATATAAGCTGTAGACCAATTTTGACAATTGGTGCAATTAATCATTGCAAATGACCTTCGTAGACTGATGTCAAAAAATATTCAAAGGATGATTAAAAAATCAAATAAATGTCCGGTGCACATCTATAAAGACAATATAGACAAAATAAAATTTATATTTTGCGATATTTCTCTAGAAGGACAATGTGAGCAGTAAGGTTCAAGCGCCAAAAACGATTTTAAAATTTTAGATTTACTCAGAAATTTTGGATTTAGCAGGAAAAAATAATAATTTGGGAAAAATGATGAAAATTTTCATTTTAATTTGACTGATAATTATTTCTCAAAATATTTATATGATATGGTTTATTCGATAAATGAAGGTAGCCTGGGTAGACCAATTCTAAAAATCAGTGAAATTAGTCATTGTGAATAACCTCCATACACTCATCTGCAAAACTAATTTTCAGGAGAATCAGAAAATTTAATAATGCTGTGGTTTTTCTTTATACCTACAATATCGACAAAATATGATTTCTATTTTTTCATGTCACTTTATAAGGTCAATCTATTCTAGAAAGTTCAACTAGCGTGAGACCAATCCGGAAAATCGGTGCAAAAAGTTATTGCCAATGACCTTTGTTGACGGATGTGAGAAATTGTTTTTCAGGAGAATTAGAAAACTCAATAAGAATATCAATTTCCCTGATAAGGACAATATGGAAAAAACACTTAATTATTTCGTTTCTCGTATAGGACAGTTTGATCGAAAATGTTCAAGCTTTAAAAAACAAACTTTTTAGAAACAGGTTGTATTTTAGATTTTCAGGCACTAAGCCGTCTAACTGAATAATCCTATTAATATTTGAGTAAAAATCAACGTAAAAATCAGTTAGACGGCGAAAAACCTCAAACTCTAGAATACAACCTGTATAATGCAAATTTTAAATTTGTAAGGCAAAAATATAAGTGAAGAAATTGTTAACTGTTTGTTCACGGTTTTGAAAGTAATTTACTTCGAAATGCATCCGTTTTGAATTGAAAAGTATCGTGCTTTTGTGTCGTATGTAACGTTATTAATTATTTTTTTGGAACCGAATATAAATTCTTTATAATGTGTTTGAAAGAAAAGATTCTACGATCCCGTTTTTTGCCTTTTTTGGATGATTTTAGGTATGCTGGAGCCACAATTGTGGCTCTGTGCTCACAAGGGTTAAGAAAATAAAGTCTAAATATTGGTCTTGTAGGCGAAATTAACGGTAACATTTATATTCAAATCAATTTTATATCTTTGAGAACAAATAAAAACCTTTAAGAATTTTTTATAGATTTTTTATAGATTACATGCTTAATTTAGGTTTTTAATTATCATCTTCCCGAATTAAATGAAAACTATTTTTAAAATCAGCACAGATTTAACATTTTATGAAGTTTTAAAAAAAAAAAATTTTGGAGTTTTTAATTAAACACATTAATTTTCAAAAACAATGTTTCATTTGAACAATTTTCAAATGTCAGTCCAATGATTTTCAGCATTTTTAAAAGGATTCGATTGGATCTGGAACGTTATTCCCCCAATTGGTTGGTATCATTTCTTGATTGTCTTTGTTGCCGGTTATGCCGGTTCAGTTGACGGTTATTCGGCTGTTTTCCCAGTCTTTGCCCAGTATAAACAAGAAGCAAGATGTCCCACTGTGCTGGATACAGAGCCTATGTATTCAAACTTGAATTTAACTTTTGATGATATGAACACTCTTACAAGATTGGAACAAGGAATAGCTACTGAAAATAAGCGCTTTATTTTCATCATAATTTTCATTCAGTGAGAAATTGCTGGAAATAAAATTTGAACCTAATGTTGTTCTGACATTTTGAAAGCTAAGAAAAGAACCATATAAAGAATGTGAATTTTATAAGTTAGATTATTCTACGTGTTCTCCAGATTCTCTTGATTTCATGCAATGTGCTGAGAACTTAAATAAGGTATTTTATTTCTTATAGTTACAGTAGATGTTGGCAATAGGCAACATCAGTAATTAGTAACTGTAAGTTTAACACTTTGGAGCTACATAAATACCAAAATTTGGCTAAATAATGGGCAAAAATGAAGGCAATGGGCAACACATTTGACAAAAAAACTCGTGTGTTGCCAATTGTCAAAAAATCAATGTATTTGGTAAGGGTAAAAATTGCTGAAATAGTTTATAGCGATGAAAGTTCAGAGATTAAGGTTGTTAGTTGCAATAACAGAATTCAATTGGTTTTATTAAATTCACACATAAAAAATATTTTCCGGATTTTTCTTCAAGTTCCTAATCTTTATTTTAGCAGACAAATGGTTGAAAACAAATCAAATTCGGTGATTGCAACTACTTTCTGCCCTGAATAACAAATACATAAAATCGTAGCTTATTTTTGTTAAGAGAAGGCTTCTCTGAGAGATTTAGAAGTTCTCTCATGAATCAAGAAGCATTTAATTTTTTTTCACCGTTCTATTAGTCATAGTATGAGTGAAAAGTTTTCACTGATAACTCATCCCAGAAAATTGGGAAAAAACTTTCCAAACAATCAAAATAAATATTTGTTACTTAAATTTTCAGAATGCAACTTCATCTTGCAATAACACTGAAGCAATTTTTGATACATCGCTTTTTACCTCAACTGTTCCCTCCGAATTTCATATTGCCTGTGGTTCAAACCTCAACGCCCTTGCAACCTCCTTATCATTTATCGGCCTTTTTCTTGGATCATATTTGGCTGGATTTTCTGATAAATTTGGACGAAAAAAAGTTATCATTTTGGCTATTGGCCTCAGTGGTTTTTTTGAGTGTCTTCAAGCTGCTATTCCCGGATACTGGCCATTTGTTATCATCAGAATTTTGGTTCAAACTGCTAATCAAACTGCTTATATCACATATAATGTTTACGGTGAGATTTTGTAGATTTCACATTTTTGTTTTTTATTCAAAATTTTTATGCTATAGAAGTCATGATAACTTTTTGCATGAAAGATAAATTTATTATTTAAAATGATGAAGAAAAATAATTTTATTTTGAATTTTTTTCTGAATAGACTGAAATTATTATGAAATTTTGGATTACTTTCTTACTAAAATAAAATATTAATTATATTTCGAGTTTTTTTCTATAATATAAAATTATTTTCTGTCAAATTTTCCTTAATTTTTTAGGACTACCCGTTACCTAATTTTTGGATTTCTTGCGTTCAGAACATATCTCCTCGAATAACGTAGAGACCAAACTCAGCTTTATTTAAATTTTATAATAAAATGTGATTATAATTGAGGGGTTTCTTAGTTTTGGAAGGGAGACCGAACTTTAATCGTATTTCGTAAGCTTTCGATCTTTTTTATGCGTCCCTTGACCATCGACCTTTCATCTCAAAGTTTATTATGTGGACAAATATTAAGAAGCTTTATTTAAAATTATTCTGCATATCCACACGATTTTTTATCTTTGTAGTGATTTATTGATATTTATTCAGGCAGTAAATACAAAATAATTACGGAACTCAAATACAGTATGTTATATACTGTAACGTGGCCAATATTAACTGTCTCAAAATTTTTGTTTGGAATTTTGATGCGATTAAAGAATGTGGCCATCATCTTGTCCTGATTATTTTACATTTATCATTTTTTGAATTAGCTCATGAATGTTATAGGAAAAATTTCATGGCAGACCAAAATTGATGAATAAAAATTAATATATATCGAAAATAATCCCTACTGGGCTTTTGACATTACGCGTCATAACTTTGAGAAAGTGACCAATGAAATCGCGGGATTCTTGAATTAAGTCGACAATTGAGTTATGTGATTGGTCACTTTCTCGAAGTAATGACGCGTGATGTAAAAGACCAATTAAGGATCAATTACGATATGTGAAATTATTTTTAAACTCCGAACGCGTTAAAATCTGGAACCAAACAGCTAACAAAAAAGTCAATAAAAATGTTTAAAAATTTGACTGAAAAAGTTTTACAAAAACTAAAAATTATTATCATGTATTTCCAAATCAATCATTATGAAGTGAAAAATTCATTTTTCTTGTCAAAATTCAGAGAATATTTAAATTAAGAATTTTTGTTTCATAAGTGATATCGTGTGTCGTCTCTGAAAACCGTGGGTACTGGTGTTAGTTTTACTATTTTTGGTAATTTTTACAATTGATATGATTAATGAAAATTGACTTTTATCAATAATTTTGAAACTCAAGTTTTTCATAGCCAAATTCTCGTAGTTTTTAAATGGTAAATTATCACAAAAATAGCTAATGATTTCTCAAATTATTTTGAAATTCTTGTTTTCAGCCTGCGAAGTTGTTGGACCAAAAGGCCGAGCTTATACTGGTATGGTTCCAAACTTTACTTTTGCTTATGGTTACATGATCATGTCTGTATTTTCGTATTACATTCCAGCATGGAGACAATTGACATGGTTAGTTGGAGCAATGAGTTTACCATTTGTCTTCACATACTGGATTTGGCCAGAGTCTCCAAGATGGCTTTATTCCGTTGGTAGATATGAAGAGGGCGAACAAGTTTTGTGAGGGTTCAGAAATTAATCAACTGATCATTTAATTTGAAAAATATAGTGAATTGAATAAAAACTTTAAAAGGTTTTTATCTTATTTAGATAAGTTATATTTCTTGAGAATTCTTGATGATTTTTCAATAATGATTTCAAAACGCGAAATAATTTATTGTCTTATCATTATGTTTCTTAAATTTAATTTTCGTTTATTTTTATAATTTTTATTTACACTCTATAATAATTTCACGAAAAACAAGGATTTTGCACGTGATTTCTATGATTTTGAGCTCTAATATCCTAAAATATGACTATATTGGAAATTTTATTTCTTAACTTTATGGAGCAAATTTCGATCGAAAATTAAAACATAAAATTAAGGGGGTCGGTGCATTTTGGCAGATTTGCACCTTTTAATTTTTTTTGTCTTCATGAGACACTTTTTGCCACCTTATAATTTTCGAAGGAAAAGTATTTCACACGTAAGTTGCCACTTTTGAGCTCACTTGAGATCGATTATTTTTACTTTATAAATAGTCTTTAAAATAAACACTCCAAAAACGCACCTTTTGTACTTTAGGTGTCTAAATAACATTAAAATTTCTAATTTTTTTTTAATTAATTAGGAGCTTCAAAAAATGGTTTCGATCACTGTTGGAAATTTAAATAATTTAATTTAATATGATTTCTACGTCAAAATCGAAAATTAAAATTTCCTAAAAAAGACAAAAAAACGAAATTTTAGCACAACAAAAGAAATATTTATTTTCATGAGTTAAATTTATTAAATTTTGCGCGGTGAACGAGTCAACTTACCAATTAGGCAAGTCTTGATGAAATATTTTTTTCTTAATTTTTGATGAAAGAGGGCTAAAGTACATTTCGCGTAAACCGTATTTTCATTCAAAAAAGTATGTTCAGAGTATAAAACAGAGAGAAGAACAAAACGAGGACATATTGATAAAAAGTGAAAAAGTTGGCATTCTCATATATTTTCAGCAAATGATTCTAGGAAAATAAGTTTGAAAATTTTTGAACAAGAAATGAGAGAAAATTTTCGAAATATTTCAAATAGTTTGACCGAAAATCCTAAAAATTTGGTATGAGTTCAATATATATAAAAGAACTATGTGTCCACTAGCGCGAAAAGTTAAAGTGGCCATTTTGAAAAGTTTTTTTTGTTGATTTGAAACAAATACTGTAAAGAAAATTTGATGGAAAAAGTTGCCTTGAGTATGAAACATTACTTTGATGATATATTGAGAAAAATATATAAACCCAGTGAAAAGTGTTTCATCAAGAGCCCATATCCGTATCTGCCAAAACGCACCGACCCCCTTAACGGTGTTCAGTCGAATCTATTGTTATTGTTTAAAATGAATTAAGGGACCTACGGCTCACATATTCTGACTATTTGAATTACGCAAAATGCTAGAATATGATTGGGTAGCCGCCAAAATTTGAGCGAATTTCATAGGCATATTTTTCTATAAAGATTTTTGGTTGGTGGAAATATCCTACATAATGTATGTAAATAACAGTATAAACAATACTGCCAATAGTTTTGAACAATAATTTTCGAACGTTTCATTATCCATTTATAAACAATAAAACTCATTTCAGACGGATATTTTGCACGAATAAAGTTTTGTTATTATGGTCAAAGTTGTGATACATTGTTTGTTTTGAAAAAATAAGAATGTTTACGCAAAGTCACACTTCATGAAATTTATGCATTTCTGAACTTTTTAAAAGAAACTCATGATGACCAAATTCAACGTTAAAGTTGAAGATCATGATGGTCTTTTAATGTCCGAAGTCACGAAACCCTCATTAACGCCCGACTCAGCTGAAGCTCGATTTTTCGAAATCGTCAAACAAAAATGCCAATCGAAAGAAAATCCAAAAGATGCTGACGGGCAGAAAAAGAATCTCAGCATTTTTTCGCTTTTTACCTCTGGGAAATATCTATGCTTGACAACTTTGAATATTTGCTTTCAATTTATTGTGATCGTTATGGCATATTATGGTCAAGGTTGAAATTTTGGTAACATTATATAAAGCTCAAATTTCGAACAAAATCTGCCAGAAACATATTGACTTTTCTCAGGAAGTCCAAATACACATTAATTTTATGATTTAATTTCTTGAAATTTTTGTTGATTTAATTTTAGTGTTTTTAACAAGCTAATATTAATTTAACTCAACAGCTGAATTATCCCCAAGAAATGTTCACATGCTTATGTTTATTAGAAGGAATTGTGAAAACCTAGTAAGTGTATTTTCCTAAGGTTTTCAATCCAAACTGGGACCTGATTAAACACATAGTGATTGGTTCAGATTTTATGATTTTTGATTATTTTGCGTGTCTTGATGGGTTTTTAAGAATTCAGTGGAACTTTCTATGAAAATGAAAAAAAAATATTTTTCAAATGTGAAACAAGTCGCAAACAGATCATTATTTTTGCTAATTTTAGTCATTCATACTAACCAACTATTCGTTTTATACAAAAATAACATCTTACAATAAATATTGATTGATTTTCTTTTTCTTTATTACGAATAATTGTTTACTAGATATTTCTTTCAATTAGATGATAAAAAAGTAGCTAAAATAATGTTTTCTTTGCTATTTTGTTATAATTTGGAATTTTTCCATTTTCATTTAAACATAAGAAATGTTTTACAGAAATCTTAACTAACCTTGTAAAAACAATCAAATTGTTTATAATTTTCAACTAAAGTTAAGTTAATCCTTAAAATTTTCTAGAATATATCCATCTATCGCACTTTTGTTAATATCCCGGCTCTACTACTTAAAAACTCACTACGTTTGCTAATCAAGGCCGGGATATTCACAAAAGTATGATAAAGGGATGTATAGCCTACATCATATTTAGGTGGTCTGAACGCATTTTCATATTTATTGGCAATAAACAGTCAGTTAAATTGCCTCAAGATCAAACTTTTGACATAAATATCGAATTTTCCAAAAATAAATCAACCTTTTAAAGACTTAGTTTCAGTGCTGGTGATTTACCCGGAAATATTTATGTCAATAATGTTATCAATGGCGCCGTAGAAGTTGCTGCCTACATTATTATATTTTTTGTTCTGAACAAATTAGGGAGAAGACTTTTAACTGCTGGACCACTATTATTTTCAGGAGTTTGTATGATTGGTGGTATGATTTTAACACAATTTGTTCAAGGAAAAGTTGAAACATTTATTTTTTGTCGAAGTAAAATAATCAAGATACAGACTTTCTCATAAAAGCCTTACGTTAAGGCCCAAGAACACCGCATTTTTTGCAACGGATTGCCGCACACCATTTAATCGCATTTTACGACGCTTAATCATTAATGACAAGATCAGTTGTAAAGTTATCGATAAACTTTGAAACAAAATGACGTTTGTGCGTTTTTTTTNTGTAGTCGAGTTTAGTTGGAAATGGATGTACCGTGAAAAGTGGTTTTTTATATTTTCCCAGATAATTAGTTATGTTAAGAAATTAAAAATATAAACGTTTGCAAGAATGGACACTTTTATTGAAGATAAAAAGTAAAACAATAAATTTTCACATTTTTTTTCTTTAATTTATCGCTCTGAAAAAATGTACCAATCTGCAGGACTTATGGCACCCCCTTAATCATGTATGAATGAAAATTTACAAAGTAATCGATCGACTATTTGAATAATTGTCGTTTGTGCGTTTTTTATTTGATAATTTTTACTGTATTACACTGTACTTATTTTTTGCAAAAAAAATCTAAATCATCAAAAAAAGCCTTTAAGCGGGATCAGAAAAAAATTCTAAGACTTTGTTCCCATCACACCATAGCCCTAAAATGATCAAGTGACCGTATATTTAAGGAATAACGTTGGTAAAAGTATTACTGTTTTCTTCAAAAATTGCTTAAATCAATTTTTGAAAGAAGTGAAGTGGTTTTTTAGAAGTTTTAAAGACTTTTTCCTTATCACATTAAAGTCCAACAACGATCACGTGACCTTCAAATTAAGAAAAACGGTTTTGGTTCAAGTAAATAAATAGAAATCAAATTACGTCTATAAATTTTTTGGTCAATTAACACCTAATTCAAAAGTTTTGAACATAATAATATTTTCCAAAAACGTCACGTGATCTTATTTTTCGAGAAATAAGGATTAATTTATGACATATTCGAAACCTTATTTTTGGATTATTTCGTCACGTGATTTTATTCAGAATTTGGCGTAAAGTGAAAAAAACCTTAAAAACGTTTGAAGTTGACCCTGGAATTTTTTTGACGTAATTTGAGTACTTTTTCAAATTACTGTACTATGTTTTTTCAAAAGTTCTCAAATCACGTGGAAGACCCCTTAAAAGAATCGTAACAAATTTCTAAGACTTTTATTGCATCACAGTATGGCCTCCGGTTTTAATCCAGCATTTCTAGAAGTCAAATACTGATAACAGAAAAATGCGTAGGCGGAAGAAATGAAAGAAGGATTCACGAGAAATAATTATTCAAAAAAAATTTAAGACTCATTTTACATGAGAATGATGATTAAAACATTAAATTTTTTTGCAGATACAATACCCAAATTAGCGACGGGTTGATATTTAAAATTTGAAAATGTCAAATTTACCCTAAATTTTCGTTATTTATGCACTTGTTTGTGAGAGTCGGCGAAAATGAGAGAATTTTTAATTTTCTTATTCACATTTGATAATTTTTTATTAACTTTTTTATCAAATTGTTTACTTAGAACTGTAAAGAATTATTTAAAAAATATAATTATCATTGAAAAAATATATGTTGATAATGAATCTTCGTACGTTATATCTTGATTACAAACGCAACGCCCACGGATACTCGAAAGACACTACGGGTCCCACCCTCCCGTCGCCCCCACGACGCACGTTTCCTCACCTCCCCACACCACTCTTGAATTCCATCCCCCCCCCCGACTTTACACCTCCCCCCCCGACCATCACTCTACTACCGCGCCCGGAGGCCCCCCACACCCCCTCCTCACACCCCCTCGCCCACCACTTCCTCACGCCTTGCCACTCGATTCTCTTATTGGTGAACCCTTAATCATTTTGAGCACCTCTCTCTTGCCGCGGTTAGATTTTTAGTTCCTTGAATAAACGATTAACGGATCAGTAACCAAAATAAATTAACATAAAAAGTTAGTGAAACTACACATTTGATTGAATTGATTCGCCTGAAATGAACAATATTTCTTAGAAAATTTTAAATAACTCTCTGAAAATCTGTTTTCTTAGAATAAAATGAATTCAGTTAACTCAAGAATAATATTAAAATGCTGTGATTTTTATATCAAAAAATATCGAGCGACCCATACAATCTCTTAAAATTCCAAATCACATGTCAATATTATTATATAGGTTTCCTAAAAATTTTTGATGGCTCGTCTGAAATAAAATGTGTGAAAAAATCCTTTACACCATGTATCTCCACACGCTTCCCAAATTAACAAGGTTGTTGCAACCATCAAATTCAACTTTGCTTTATTAAGTAGATTAAAAATTAACGATATGTTTTTAATTGTGGTTTTCTCATTCCAAGAAAATCACATTTCCTGACCTGAAATTCATGAAATTTTCGAATAATCTTTGAAAAAATTTGTGCCTTTATTTGAAATCAAATCGTGACTGGCAGTGAACCAAAGCTATGAGATAAATAATGCTTTTAACTTTTTAGATATATCAAAAAAATACCGCTGGAGACCCTACAAGTTTGTTAATCCCGATTTTATCAATATTCATTAAATATCTTTCATGCAAAAATTCTGGAATAGGCCTGTCTAAATAAAAATGTGTGAAAATAATGTTTTCGAACACGGCTTCACACTTTTACAATTCTCAACTGAATGTAATTTGCCATAAATAAACTATTCTGAAAAACAGTAACTCAAAAAAAACAAAGCTTAATTAAGATAGATCAATATTACATCACGCTTTCGTTTACCATTCATAAATACACGGTAGTAATGTGTTTATTACGACCGCCAAGTCAAAGTAGACAACGTTTCCAAGAAACTAAACGCAGATTAACTGCAAATAGACACTTTGAATTGATATTGTCCTCCTACCAATATTAAAAATTCTTGGAAACGCTTAACTGTCAATATTTCCAAATATTAGCTGTAAAAACAAAATTAAATATATTGAAAAATGGCGTTATTTAAGGGGGTACAAGTTCAAATTCACAGAAATTTTCTTAAAATTTGGGACCGTAATTAATTCGGGTAAAAAAATGACAATAAAAATAATTATCTTTTTACTTTTAAAGTCAAGTTCAGCCAGGCGGCGCCCTTCAACAGTCAGTAACTAAAAGCGTATTTCTTTCTGAGTGTTTTCAATCGGATCGAAGATTTTTTCAAGGCCACGATTTCTGACGGCCCACGCAAAATTTTAAATTTTCAATAAAAAGAAACAAAAATGAGCAATGAATATGCTGCATATTTACCTTTTTCATTTTTTTTTATAAGACTAACTACCTTTACGTTAGTGTTCACTAAATAATTATGAACCCCCTTTTTTTGCTATGATCAAAAACAAAAATTTCAGTTTTGCAATTGAAACCAGTTGGTTAGATCAAAAAAAAAATAAGCCAACAAATTGAATGTTTCGCCGCCACGAAATTTTCTTAGCAAAAAAAGCTGAAAAAAATTGAATCAAAAGAATCTTGTCGACCAATACATATTCAGTAGTGAAATACGCAGGTAGATCCCTGTTAGTTTTCCTGAAGAAAAAAATTTCGTCTAGAATTATTCGTACTAAGAGACGAAGGTAAATTATAATCTCAGAAATTTTATTTTTTATTATGTTTTGAAGATTATTTTAGTGGTGAAAATTTTTATTTTTATTAATTATTCTGGAAAAGGGGGTGGGTGGTCGGCTTTTTTGTAAACCTTTAAATCACTGCCTAGATTCAAATCTAGGGCAGTTGTAAAAAAACTGAGGATATCGTTTGTAGATCAGCCTTCAGTCTAACGATAACACATCTCAAAGTTTAAACCTTGTTAATCACACGCACCAGTGGGGAGTCTATTCTAGAGCACTAAACGGTTTTTAAATCTATCTTCTTTTAGACCCCACATACAAAGCGGTCTCAAAATGTAACACAAAGTAGCGAATAAATGAAGAAAAAAAAGTGATGAGAAGGAATTTTTGTTTTTGACTTTTTTTCTTCTAGAACTCTAACTTAAACGCCCGATTTTGCCAGTTTTTC
>SCLH01000451.1:559824-594776 GCA_004367855.1 Oikopleura vanhoeffeni | reverse complement strand
TGAAAATTTTGCTTGACGTTAACTTTCTTCAATCTTCAGTGTTTTCTAAGTTTTTTTTTGAGCATACACTTTCGAAAATCGAGGCACATTTTTTCACGTGACCTTTGAAAATTCATATTTTGAGTTTGGGGTCGAAATGAAAAAAAAAACACAGAAGTTTCTATTTGTTTCTGGGTTACCTTTTGCAAAAATTTGAGTAAATTTTGACTTTGACTTCGAGGAATAGATTTACCGATGAACCAAAGACTGTGTTACAAAGTTGAAAAAACGGTTTTATCGCATATTCTTAAAAAAAATTGCACTACGACAAAAACGGCGCAAAGTTTTGAATACTATTTATACAGCTTATGTTAAAATTTAGGTCTATTCCAAAATAAACACCCTTTAGAGAGAAGATTTTGTTGGGTTGAGTGTATCCCTGTCTCGCTTGTTATGGGAGTGTATTGCTGCAAGGAAAGTTTTGAGAGATGGTTTTACGCCAGATGAAGGCTAGTTCTACAAAACTGGCTAATCTGAATATATCTTGAAGGTAGTATTCAGAGGGAGATTCAACATCGCCGAAAGTTTTTTTGTCTACAAATTTGACCGATATTTGCATTCTCGGCAATTTTGGCAGTTTCGGTATCTAACAACATCACTAAAACAAAATTCGTGGGGTCCACTGGGTTTGAAGTCTCGTCTGGGCAGAACGTTTTTCACCATGATTTCGGTTGGTCAAGGTATTGTGTTCTTTGAACTAGTCACCCACTGTATTTTGAAATCAGCGCAAAATTTGTATGCGCAATTCCGAGCTGATTTAGCTTTAGATTTTGTTAACAAAATTTGTTTAGCAACTTTCAAAACATAAAAGTGTAGTTTACGATCATTTTTTTAACAACGTATGTAAAATTGTCTTGAGTATGATTTAGGCAAGGATGCTTGATATTGGGACCGCTTAATTTGATCGGGTGTGTTAATCACTCAAGCAAATCGCTAAGGACAATTACTATTAATCATTCTAATTACATTATTTACCATTAGTTTGATTTTTTAATATATTCCTATTTCAAAATATATTTCGGTTCGTCTCGAATCTCGACGCCCTTTGAAACTCACGCGATTCATTCAATATCGACCTTGTTTCAAAACCCACTATTTCGCATCGCCGAAAACCCGACAGTCCGGCTTTGTCCGGAGGCTACTGGAGACTCACGCGTAATAGTCCTGTATTTGGAACATACAGTATGTTATGTTTTATCTTAATTCTCACAGATGTTGTGCTTAGCGTTCCGAATGATGAAAAGGTGGAACTACGACAAGTCAAAGGCTTGACCCTCGCGGGCTCTCTCATCATGATTTGAGTGTGGTTTTACAACTGCACACATGCCTCGATATTTTCTAGTGGATTTCTCGAATTATAAGCAGCAAATTAGTCGTTGACTAATCGCACCTGACATTTTTGAATTCAAATTTATTTGTCTATTTTTCACGGAAAACAAAGTCTTAAAATGGCCGCTCTTACTCTTTGTACGTTATGTTTGTGTATCATTTTGAGATTTCATGAATTATTTAACATATCGATACGAGGGCCTCTCATCTTTTTTGCATTTTTTTCAACAACCTCAACCCACGTTTCTCTCAGGACCACGAAAGAGATCGTTTTTTGATCTGGGGGCCCATCATCCATTTTTTATGCCATATTTTCACTTAATATTCAGTTTTTGCGCAGCATTATTTGAGTTTGGAGGCCCACTCATCACTATGTATGAAATTTGTTACTTATATTTCAGTTTTGTGCCACGCATTATTTGAATTTATGGGGGCCCACCTCGTACTATTATGACGATTATTTCAACTGATATTCAGTTTTGCCCACGGATTATTTTGATTTGGGGGCGCCACTCACCACTCTTTTGACATTTCTGTTTACTTATAATTTCAGTTTTGCCCACCGCATTATTGATTTGGGGGCCCATCAATCACTTTTAGACATTTTTCACTTGATATCTCGTTTTTTGCCCCACGCATTATTTGATTTGGGGGCCTCCAATCATCACTTTTGAATTTTGTTTACTTATATTTCGTTTTGCCAGCATTATTTGATTTTGGGGGCCCATCATCACTTTTATGAATTTTTAAATCTGAGTTGGGAGGCGCCATATGACTCGTACAAAATAAATCGCAGAATAAGATCTTCACTGGGAATATTAAAAGCAATTACAGTTATCACTTCTTTTAGTAAAAAAGGTTTCTTTCATTTAAAGATCTACAGGTAACAAAATTTTGTATTAGATTTCCTTGGCTTTCTAGGGGGCCCCGAAATTCCGTCTTTGACTATCTTCGTTCCGTTTTACAAATGGCAGGGGAGAAACTGGTGAGAGGTACTGAAAAAAAGACCTTATTTGTATTTGCCACTCGTATTAGCCTATTACGGTATAGGCCTTTCTGATAGAAAAATTTAAAAGATCTCTCCCTCTTATTCTCCTAAAATAGATTTAGACGCGGCTAGCACTTCTACTATTGATATCGACATGCCCGATAAGACTACCCCTTTAAAATCCGTACGGCTTTGTTAATTGAGATAAGGTCCTTGTGAATTATACCTACTGAAGTCTATTCTCAATGCCGGAAGTTGATGAATAAAGTTCTTACTATTTCCAATAACCACCTGGTTAACTGCGGTTAAACATGAGTCTCTCGGCTTTTCTAAGGTAGTTTTGTTAGATGCGACAGATTATACTGAGTCACCACAGACGAACCGTATGAGATATCACAAAACGGTTTGTTTAATTCAACTGGAAACTAACAAAGCTTTGATATGTTTCTTTTCGGGATAACCGGTAATTCATGGTTTTAACCGGTTATTTGCGATCACTCCTAAAAAAACAGTTTATTATTACACACAAGTACCTGCAAAACGTGTTATATTGTTAAAATTTAATTGAGAATTCTCTAACAACATAAATTCCGATATTTGGCATAAAACAACTTGCGATTTTTGGAATCTTTTTTTAGCCATTAGTCTTAGAATTTCTTTCAATTTTATTTTCTCAGACTGTGTCATTTCCAGTCATTTGAAAATCTCAAATTTTGAAGAAAATTCCAACAAAATATCGAAAAATTTTCGACAAAAAAATCTAAAAATTTTGGCTCAACCTTTTTTAGTTTCCAGTTTCATGCACAAAACTGTTTTGTGGTATCTCATACGGTTCGTTTTTGGTGACACAGTGATATCTGTCGCACTTAAAGAAAATACCAAAGTTAATAAGGGTCAAAGTTAATTAAGCTTTGATGTGACAATTTTGAGATTGTTATAAATTTGCGAAATTGTTTGGTATCAAATTTATTTGGATGTTAACCATTTTGCACTACGTTATCACGCAGGGCCGGGATCTTAACCAAAGTGTGAAAGGAGGATATGGATCGCATGGTAAATAAAGATTCCTAAAAAATAGATATGAACAATTTTGTATTCTAAGTATGAGTCATTTACAAACACTTCCTTTAAAACTGGCTGATGTTCTCACCGCAAAATCTACTCGGTGGGGGCACTGCAAGAAACGTGTTTAAAACGCGTATCTGATTGGCTCTGATATTGCTTGCCTTACAAAATGATAGGAAACGATGACTTATAGTTTGTGACGATTGATTTAACCACATAAGAGCCTAATTAACAAACAAAAATTTGATTTTTTCATCGATGTTATCGTATAGGGGAAACTTACGCTGCGACAAGAACTAAGGCACGCCCGCGCAAACGATAGGCGTTTTTTCAAACATTTTAAAGCAAAAGATAGGCGTTTTTATAAGCAAGAATAAAAAGATAAATCCCATTCAATTGCTTGAATCAATTCCGGCGTTATTACTTTTGCTTAGACGCAATAATTTAATTGGTGATATATAAGTAACATCATTGATGATATGAGTAACATCGGAACAAGCGTTGCAAATGAATATAAGGTTTAAAAAGTACGGTTGTAAGTTATCAAAAAACACAAAAAATTATGTGTATATAAAACAAATTCTTGTACAGAAATGATTGCGACAATATTTCATTTAAAAATGTTAATATATATAAACATCACCTTTATAAAACTGTATAAACCCTAATATTGTGAAATAACGATGAAATACTGTAAAACATTATCTGTATACATCGGTATCTAGTTGTAGCCAATCTGTACCCTTAGATTGCAAATGAACGCATAATAATATTCTATCAGATAAATTTTAACTAATCAAAATAAATAATTTGAACAAACCTTATGACACCCAGAATAAAGGCAGTCACAAAGAATTGTTACTATTACTTTGGCGCCCTACGGTGAGCAAACAACTGATCATAGCTGTGAAACTATCACCAATTGTTTTTTTGGTTGATTCAATACTATATAAAATTAATAGGGAAATTTTTAGGCTGACAGTACCTCTTTAACCCAGTGTTTAAACATACAAATTCAGGCGAAAAAATGTGTATTTCGAGATTTCTGATTGGTCAATTTTGAGAATACGATTTTAGTGAAATAAAACGAAAAATTAAAAATTTTGTAACGAAAAAGGGATATAATTGTTTAAATTTCGACGTGAAAGAATAAATTGACTATTTTTCTGCAAAAACTGATTCTTTATTTGCAAATTTTGATCTGGTTGCGCAGAGCCGTATGGGTGGCCGTGTTCTTATAAGATGCATTGCTTCTACAGTTAAAGCGCTTGCTCAGCTAATTTTTTTTTATTGTCTTCTCATTTGCAATAAAGTGCACAGAATAAATCATCTGGAGTAAAAAACTATTTTGAAAGATGTAAAGAAATCAGTATCCCATCTGTTAGCAGATCCACATCTCCATAAATTGTAGCTATTGTATGTTGTTACCGCACTTAATTTTGATTCGTCTGAGTAATCATAAACATCTACAGAAGCTAATTTGATCGTTGGTGGTTTACTAAACCCAATCACTTCAAATGTATCAGTGTTGTAGTAAGCATAATAGCTTCTTACTGCTTTTGCATCTCTTTCTACACCGTAGGGATAATCTCTTTGGTCAAATAGTTCGGCCGGAGTAGCAACAGCTCCTATTTGGAGGACGTTGGAGTTGACTTTTCCGCATCCCATAAACACTTCTACCGCTTCTAGTGGTGGCTTCATATCATCTTTAATAATTCCTGAAATAGCTAATGTCGAAAAGTATTCTTTGAATCCCAAAGATCGCAATGTTGAAGGTAGAACATCGTAGTTTATATCATCTGAATAATACATTGTTAGATTTTATTGAGATTTTGTATTTTAACTCCGTGGCGCATATAAGTGAAATTCCAAATTAAACCCTATACCGTATAGGCTCTACGAGCTATTTCAAATAATAAATATAATTTTATAACCTCAAATTTTAAAGTGGGAGCCGGTTAACTATCCGATAGTATAACGCATACGAATTTCATCGATAATTTTTTTTTTAAACCTATCTTTAAGTATAGATAAAATTGTCGGTGGTAAAAATTTATTATTCGAAACGCAAATTTCTAGAATCTGTTCTAAATGTTTTCGAAATTTTATGTTTGCATTGACAACTATCCACTCGGGGTCCACAGCTAAAAGCGTTGGTTGAGAACGCGTCTCTGATTGAGCTCAGATTTTGCTTTCCTCACAAAATGATAGGAGACGATGAGTAATAGTTTGCGCAACGGATCGCCGCGCACCGAGTTGACCGCACAATTAAATAATAAAACTGTATTTCTGAGAAAGTGTGTAGTATCAACGCACTCATATTTACTAGTAATTATTATTAATTTTTATCCGTTTATATGAAAGGTTTAACGCCTACGCAATTTTCATAGCAAAAGCTGAAAAAAAGCTGACGAAAAAAATAATCCATGCAAATAGTTTTATTTGCATATCGGTTTCGATACAAATGTTTCAGATACAAAATTGATCTTTTATTTTGAGTGAAAATTAACCACAATAGGAAATTTAATTTTTTTCTAAAACAGCCCGTCCGAGAGATGTGTCACGTAACGCTTATTCTTCATCAGAAATTTTTTAACAAAAACAACCCGAGCTTTTATATCAAATATGTGCATCATAGTTAGATAAGACTGGCTGTCTTTCGCTTACAAATTCTTGAGCCATGAATAAAAGTAAAACATAAAAAAATATCATTGAAAGTGTTAATACAATTTTGAAAAAAACAATTTGTGAATTTGTTAAAACAATTTCGAGCAAAAATGTCAGACAATTACAAAAACTGATTCATCGTAGTTGAAATAATATTTCGAACAATCTACAATGGATTTAACATTTTTGGTCGACAAAATTTCTCGTCGACACTTTCCAAAATCATGAAATACAATTTTTGTGTGTTTAAAATTTTTGGTCGACATTTGGATTTCTTAAAATTTAAGCCAAAGAACTTGTTTAGTCCCTCCTATACTTCGCTTAGGTGGTTGAAGAATCACGGGCGTGTTTTCCGTACCAAAATTGTTTTGCATTTATTTTTTTTATTTAGATGAATTTGAGAACGGAAAGCAGGGGCGTGCTTAGCGTACCCAAATTGGTTTTAATAAAAAATATGTTGTGAAAAACGGGAATCCCCTTAAGGAATTCCACCGAATGCACTGGAGCAGAATGATAGACATAACTAATGCCGCATAAGTAGTGTCAGTACCGGGAGACTTATCTGCAAAACTAAACCCCTCAGTACGGATTCTTTGAGTTTTTGTAACGAGATCGGTAAAATAACAACAAAAAATAAACCTTTATAGCGCGTTTCTTAGCCCGAAAGGTTGTTTTTTATACTCAAACTGTGACCACTTGGAGGCCCTAATTTTTTCATGGTTGGAATCATTCTTTTTGAGCAAGTTTGACCCCATAAACTCACAGAATCCGTACTGAGTTGTCTAGTTTCGCAGATAAGTCACCCGGTACCGACCTTTCTTATGCGGCATGAGTTTTGATTATTGTAATAATTAAATTCACCTGCTACTGGCACTAATTACACATAAAATAAGACTGTTAAAAGTTGTCGTTTTTTTATTAACTTCAAAAACAGAATGATTCTCAGTGAAATTTAATTTGACATGAAAAATTGTAACGCGCCGGGTTATTTTAACCGGCGGAGAAATGCTTAAGGGGATTGTGGGTGCAGTAGTTTATTTTCGACCACGGTCTCAAATTCGGTATATTTTTCTTGTATCCGACCATCGAGCACCACGAGAAATTGATTGCAATTAAAAAAAAGTTCATTACTATCGAAACCTAGTTCGTAGAATATCGGATTTGCTTGCAAAAATAATTTATTTATTTAAAATTATAGACATAGAATAGTCGTGCAAATCACGAAGAATAATAATCACAGCGAAAAATATTATAAATGAAAGTATTTCAATATTATAATTGTTAGATTTTTGCCCCTTTTTCAATATTTCAATTTTCATCCAAATCAATGTAATAATGGCGCGCATTAAATCAGCATGATATAGTGATTGCGAGAAATATAAAAAAAATTATTAAAATTTGCTTGGTTTAAAAGTTTAATAGGATAATAGAGAAAATTTATGAAAAGAGAAAAAAAATCGCATGTGCCGTTCGTGAGGTATACTTTTTTTGTAAAATAATCTTCATTTTGCCTATATTTATATTAACTAATATACGAACGGAATAGGAATTTTCAAAACATAATTTTCGGCGAATAAGATGAATTTATAAAATATGCTTGGTTTAATTGTAGAGAATTTTTTTTGATCAATAATATGGGCATTATGTGATTTTTGGATACGTGGATATGACGGTATACTTCAATGAAAAGAAATACCAGCAATTAGTTTTATGCATTTGAAGGTTGATGTGATAATATTTCTAGAAATGAATCAGTTTTTGACTTCTCAAGGTTACGGACTACAATATACAATTGGAAAAATAAACGTCACTCAATTCTCACAAAAGATATTTGAGTTTTAAAAACGCCTTCTTTTTCCCCAGCACATTACTGAAAGCACCCACAATCCCCTTAAAGTTCCGCTGGATTAACAGCTGATTGATGAGAAACGAGATAAAATACATGTAATTAGTGATTAATAAACGGAAATTATTGCAGTAATTGATTATCACTACATTATGACTGTGTTCCAGTGCAGTTGGTGTTATGCATCAACCACTCTGATGACGCCTAATCATGACGCGTGCATGACGTCGTGACGCTTTATGATGTTGCGTTTTCCACAACATATTTTTCATTCAGACCAATTTTGGTACGCTAAGCACGCCAGTGCTTTCCGTACCCAAATTGATCTCAATAAAAGCAGAACAATTTGGGTATGAAAAGCACGGGCATTCTTAGCGTACCAAAATGAGTACACTAGACACCAACTCGTTTTTTCTACTGGCAGCCCATATGTTTAAATTAAAAGTGCTTAGTTTCACAATTTTTGATTTTCGCGTTGCTTGTCTATTTACATGAGTTGATTTGGAATAAACTAAAGATATATCGATTATGATGTGCGACTGCCTTAAAATATTTTCACCCATTCAGAATCAACTATTGAATAGTTATTATTCTTTAACAGAAAAAATTAAAGCACCACGGCATCGTTATGGGTTGGCTAGAGTTTTTCTGAAAAAAAAATACTACTGCGCTTGATTATAAATCATTATTTATGATCGATTTAAAATTCATTGACAATAAATAAAGTTTCAGTTTTCACGCAATATTTTAAAAAAAATTTGTGATTTTTTGAGGCATATTAATTATAATTTTATTTCAATTTGAAAAACTTTTATCTTTCTTGACACCCGAAAAGTTTGAAATTGTTTTGAAAATTTACCAGTTACATGTAAAACAGAATTTTTTGTCTGAGCAACTGAATAATTTTCGCTGAATTACAGAACAATTGCCTGGTAGTGATCAGCTTATTAACGACCATAAATCTCATATTTTTATCTTATATATGGTCTTATATGGTCAACAATAGTCGGGCATTTTTGAATAATGTTTTCAAATACAGAACATGTTTGATAATGATGTGCGTCAATAGAAACATACTCATTTTTGAGTTGAACCTAAGTCACAGAACTTTAACCATCATTCAATGATCATATTTAAATTATTGAAATCAGAATTATGATTTCTAGCACTCTTCAACTTTGTTTTTTTTTAAATTAACTGAAATTTAGCGTTCAACACAAAAAAATTAACAAAGAATTTACCGAATGTGTTTTAGCTTTTGGGGTTTTCTCCGGGGAGATTGAAACGCCCCTTAAATAAACTAACCAAGTCGCGCTCTGATTGGTTAAGCGTGAATCTCCTCGGGGAACACCCCAAAAGCTAAAACACATTGGGTATAACTTGCCATTAATTTTGTGGCGAAAAATGTCCCTGAACATATTTTGATCCATATTGTGATTCTTCATTTGTGACTTCAAAGTGGCGTTTTGAAAATTTTCATGAAAACTACCGTTTAAAAAATGTAAGCTAAACATAGCACCTTCGAAATAGCGTTGGCAGTTTTAGGCCGAAATGATTAAAAAAACTAAAATCGATATGTTTATTTTTATCACAGTAAAATATTTTGTCGAGAACATCGACAAATCAAATATTTTTGGACGCATCCCAAAATCTTTGGCGCGATAAAATATTCCAAAATGTCTGAAATCATGATTTACAGAGTTGACCACCCCTTTTAATTCTTTTTTATTCCATAATATTTCTCCATTATACACAGGCGAACAATTTTAAGCATGTCAAACAATTTTGATGTCAAAAAAAAATCTAAAACTGCTTTAGTGAGACAAAAAAAGACGACCAAAAATTCGATCAGATCACATTTTTGCCAGCTCGGGTCCGATATCATCAGGAATTTTTTTCACGCCCAAAATTACAGATCCGATAAGCTAAATCTGCTGGAATTCCCTCTGGTGGTTTTAAGCACAAGGTTCCTGACAAACCGCTCTTGACAAAGTGCATAAATTTCAAAAATGAATAATACATATTTTTGTCTACTATGAACGCAAAATGCGATTTTAAAAAAAAAATGAAGGAGTAAAATCATTTTCTGTTTTATTATCTGATGATCTCAGTTTTCATTTGGTTTGAATAATTCACTTTCACCGTAAGAGGTAGACACTGTCTGGACCAGGGGTCGGCATAATTTTTGAAAAAACTGATCAGATCGAACTTGATCGGATCGCCAATTTCAAAAAACTGATCGGATCGAACTTTATCGGATCGAAGATTTTGAAAACCTGATGGAAAAGTCGATCCGATCAGGTTATGCCGACCCCTGGTCTAGACATTCGATGATGCGCTATCCCAAATGAAAACTCCTAATAAATTTGACGTTAGAGCAAAAAAAAATTTTTACATTTGTCTTGAAATGTTTTGATCAGAAATTACGGATGAAGTAGACATCTTGCTTCTGGTTATCAGATAAAAGATCATAAAGAAAAAATGCAGAATCTAATTTTAAAATCGAAAGTGTATTTCAGAGGTCAACGTCTCATACACTTGAGAGCAGGGTCATACAATAAAATTAAGTTAAAAAGTGGTGTCAGTGATTTTTTAGGATTTTGAGGCTCCATATCATTTGGACCATATGATATGGTCCATATCCCTTTATCACCTTTTGGTTAGAATGCGTAGCCACAACGTTAAAATCACACGTTAAAAGGAGTAGTGGCTACGCATTCTAACCAAAAGGTGATAAAGGGATATGGCTTAATTAATTGAGATGAACCATTTCTAAGAAACAAAAATGAAGGATATTTTTTTTATCTCTGAATTCAATTTGACCAGTAAGTACCAAATCGATCAACCATCTAGTTAATCGTTTTAATGACACAAGGATGCCAGAACTTATATTGGAAAGTTTTGGAAATTGGTGAGAATGTAAGATATTTTATAAATTAAAGTGAATGAGATTTTATTTATATTTTTGGTATAGGGGCAGTATAATTGAATGTGCCGGAAAAGGGTGTTTTAGACATTTTGATATGAAAAAAATATGTTTCTCGCGAGCTTTAAGATTTTAAACCACTATGTTACAAAGTATATGTACTAATCAAAATCGAAGGAAGGAATGACCACGTAAGTAGGGTGACCACGGTCGGTTTCAGGTCGCAATAACTCGAGTTGAATAATCTCAATTTTCACAAAATTTTGCGACAATAATCATCAGTGCACAAGAAAACAAGTTTAAATCTCACAAAAACTGTAAATTAAGTCCTCGACTTTACGTTCTCTTAATAAGCCTAGAAAAGTCCTTCATTTTATGTGAGAAAGTGTCACAATTTCAAACTTAAGACATTAAGGGGTGGAGGGGGGGACCTTTTTGACATATTTTCACTTTGAGGCAATATTGTGAGAATACGGGACATAGTAAAAGTACAATAAGTAAAAATATTGATGCTCAAACAATTGAAAGTCGACCAATGGGACTAACGACGCAATATTCTATCTCCTCTCTGGTTTTTCATTGGCTAGTACCAATAATTCACTATTCTTAATCATTTTGAATTCAGAATAAACGCTTTTTACAGATTTTTGAAACTTGCCCTAGAATGCTCTCGATCGCTAATTTTACTGATTTTCGAGACCTCTTCCAAAACCTATCTCCTTTCTCAATTTTCATACAATTTAAATCAGATTTCGACAGCAGATAGCTTATACAATTTAAAAAAAACATTCATACAGAATTTTGTAATAAGCTCCATGTCTCTAACACTGAACATAAACGTGCGCGCTAGAAAATATTGACAGTGAGTCAAAAATAATTTTTTTAATTTTATATGATATATTCACTATTATACTAAAACGGCTATTCTGATTTTTTTTTTGGTTTTAACCCCATATCTTTTTTAGTTTGTGAGCTAAACCGAAAATAGTTTTTCAAAATTTGAAAATGTTCGAATTTTGAGAAAATTTCTAGAGAAGATACGAATTTTTTGTAAAAGCCATTAATTTTCTCATAGTCACTTTATTCAGAAAAAATATAGAATTTTGCAAATTAATGTTCCAAACGGCTATAAAAGGTCGCCCCCTCCACCTCCTTAAGGGGGTCGGTGCTATCTGACAAATACGGATATAAGCCCTTCCTGACAAACTTTGTACTTGGATAATATATTGCACTCAATATACAATCAAAGTAATGTTTCATAATCCAGGCAAGTTTTGTAACTACAGAATTTTCAAATTATTGTTTTTTAACTGTTCGAATTCGACAAATTATAAGAAATTTCTGAAAAACAGTTCACATAGGATGAAATTTGTATGATATGAAATTATTACCATGCCAAACGGATACGATACCCCACAAAGCTTCCTCATTTCACCTGTTCAAAAATCACCTGTGATGAGTGAGCTTTTAAAGTGAGCGCCACCCTAACCAGCCATCACTTAGCGCCTCGCTCGGCGCATACAATTTTTATTTTGAATTGAAAATCGGGAATCAGTTATACGGATCCGAAAAATAATATCTCAGAACTCAGAATACCTAAGATTGATTGTATTCAAAAAGCCACTAATGAAAGACGTTTTGTCACAGTTTTTCAAAGAGCTCGAGTAGACAAATTTAATGCTTTTGATGAAAAATTGAATATTAAAAAAGCAGAACCAATCATGAAAGACATTAATGCCATTTCGAAACATTGCGAAGATAACCCAATCAACGCATTAGTACCAGCCTTAACTACGTCATTTAAATATGATCTGCAGAATATGTACAGTGAGTTTTCTTAGTGGCGCTGGAGAGAGAAATCAATGCGCTCTGTCACCGTGAATCTCTAGAGTAGTAAATTTTTAAGGGGGGGGAGGTCGTCGCTTAAAACGCTAAAAATCGGGGTATTCAAATTGAAAAAGCCTATCAGCCAATTGCTGAAAAAGTACAAATTGTTCGATCAAATATCACTTTATATTTATATATTGAAAAAAGCTTTTCATATTTAAATAAACGAATGTGACGGATGGCTCAACCAGAAACAAGCTTACAAAACTGACGAACTTATTTTTAAAAATGCATCTTCTTTCCGAGTTTTTAACGCATAACATCGATTTAGGATTCAAATTAACCGGACAGAAATTGAGCAGTTCGCCTTAGAGCGTTTTGAAAAATTCTTGGATTTTGTTTCAGAATCATCAAAAAACAGTATTTTGACTCAAAATTTTCGAGGGTCTTTAATGAAAATGTATTTCCTCACTTTTGAAAGTTACACATTCGAAACCCACATGAATGTGTAAGTGAAGAGTCCGTTTAGTTGACCTAGAATGTTTCGTCCTCAACTTCAACTTATTTCAAACAAAATATTTATGAAAACCATCAAAAAGTGCTTTCTTGACCATGTTTTAAAATTAAACGAGTACCCAAAATTTGGGTCCCAAATGCTTATACAATCAATTCAGTGCGCGGCGATCTGCTTCGCAAACGATTACTCATCGTCTCCTATTATTTTGTAAGGAAAGCAAAATAGGAGCCAGTCAGAGACGTGTTAGATTCCACGCTTTTAGCAGTTGGCCCCGAGTGGATGGTAGTTGTCTGTATTTTCATATAAAGGCATTGTGATACAATTCGAGAATGTTTTATTTGTCTTTATTTACCGACGACTACCCCTTTAAAATCCGTACGGCTTTGTTGATTGAGTTTAGGTCCCTGTGAATTATACCTACTGAAGTCTATTCTCTATGCCGGAAGTTGATGGATAACGTTCTTACCATTCCTAATTACCACCTGGTTAACTGCGGTTTAACATGAGTCTCTCGGCTCTTCTAAGGTTGGTTTTTTTTAGATGCGACAGATTTGATTGAGTCACCAAAGACAAACAGTAGGATATACCACAAAACAGTTTGTTTAATTAAACTGGAGCATTTCAGCGCCTCAAGTGGTTGCAATTATTCATGGATTTCAATTCGACCTATCCCTGGGTGTTCTTAAAATGGGTGCAACCGATTTTCAGTATGCAAATGACGAAGAATTTGTAAGCGGAAATGTTAAAATTATTCTAAATCGAAATGATTCTCCAATTACATTGCTTTATCGATATCTACAAAGATCCAAAATTTCAATAATTCCGAGATATATTAGAGATTTATTAGATATTCAGAATGATGGATTCCGAGTTTTCACCTATTTCACCAACCAAAATGTTCATTCCTATCTCGACACCCGTTTCACCTTAACCAGCGCAAATACTACCGGGGCTGATGAACCAACATTGGCAAAATGTATTGAACATTATGATACAGAATGGATTCGGGATAAACGATTATTTTCTATGGTGAGAGAAGGGATTCAAATTCTAACTATCCCGAAAGATGGATTATATAAAATTTCAGCTTTTGGAGCTGGTAGAAAAAACTGTGGTCTTGGCTAAATAGTGACATCAACATTGTGTCTCAAGAAAGGCGAAAAAGAAATCAACTTGGAATTGGACAAAAGGGCAAATATTATGAATGTGGAAATGGCGGAACATTTTTCTGTAAAGAATTAACTAATGGCGAATTTGAACCGCTAGTAATACCAGGCGGTTCGGCTGGTACCTATTCAAATTGTACAGAAGAAGCTAAATTAATGGCCAATGCGAGAAGAGATCGTAATGACGGAGATTCTCAGTTACATAAGGAGCTCAATACTGAAAAAAAAACTAGTGGATTAGGTAATTGTTGAAATGGTTTCACAGGAGGCGCTGGTTTTGGAAAATGTCCATTGAAATGCAACAAAGATAAAGAATTGGTAAAAGATATTCCGAAATGTTTTACTCATGGTCTTACTGGGGGAAAAAGAAGTGATAATGACGGAGGTTTTGGTGATGGAGGTATGATCGGTAGAAGTGGAGGAGGTGGATATACTGGAGGTCACGAGGGTGCGACATAAGTGCTACTGGTGGAGGGGGATCGTACAATTCCGACCCAGATGGAACAGCGGAAATCGGACATGATGATTCTGGGAAGTGCGTTATTCAGTTAATAGAATGATTGCATCTTCTAAAAATACTTTTAATTCTACATTTAAATATAATTTGGGAAAATATTATTATGTCTCTATCTAGTCACTCTAACTAAAAATAAATTTCTAGTTTTTGGGCAACGCGTATAATTTATAATTCCAAATGCATTAAAAATGAGTCTATACTCGTACCGCAAAAAAGCTGGATACTGATAAAAGAGAGCAAAATATTTCAATGTTAACCCGTCTACGCAGCATTTCGAAACAACCCTGTACTCAGACAAGTGTCAATCGGCACTTTCGGATTTCAAAAAATCATATTTAATTCCCTTTACATGCCACGAAGTTATGATGTGACTCAGTTTAAAGCCAAATCATAAGTTTTTTGTTCTATGAAAATTAAAAATACATAATAATAACGTTAGCCGGTAATTCATGGTTTTAATCAGTTATTTGCGATCACTTCTAAATAATACAGTTTATTATCACACACAAGTACCTGCAAAACGTGTTATATTGTTAAAATTTAATGGAGAATTCTCTCGCAACAAAAATTCCGATATTTTGCATAAAACAACTTGCGATTCAGGAGAAATACTGACTCATCATCAAAGAATATAATTTTGTGATTATGAAAATATCAAGATAACTTGATTTTTGGAATCCTTTTTTTAAGCCATTAGTCTTAGAATTTCTTTCAATTTCATTTTCTCATACTGTGTCATTTCCAGTCATTTGAAAATCTCAAATTTTGAAGAAAATTCCAACAAAATATCGAAAAATTTTCGACAAAAAAATCTAAAAATTTTGGCTCAACCTTTTTTAGTTTCCAGTTTCATGCACAAAACTGTTTTGTGGTATCTCATACGGTTCGTTTTTGGTGACACAGTGATATCTGTCGCACTTAAAAAAATACCAATGTTAATAAGGGTCTAAGTTAATTAAGCTTTGATCTGACAATTTTGAGATTGTTTTAAATTTGCGAAATTGTTTGGTTTCAACTTTATTTGGATGTTTACTATTTTGCACTACGTTACCACGCAGGGCCGGGATCTTAACCAATGTGTGAAATGAGAATATGGATCGCATGGAAAGTATAGATTCCTTAAAAAAAGATACGAACAATTTTGTATTCTAAGTATGAGTCATTCACAAACCCTTCCCTTACAACTGGCTGATGTTCTCATTAAACAATCAACTAGGAGAGAGGCACTGCTAGAAACGGGAAAGAATACGCGTCTCTGATTGGCTCTGATATTGCTTTCTTTACAAAATGATAGGAAACGATGACTAATAGTTTTTGACGAACGTCGCTGCTCCCCAAGATGACTGTATATTTCCGATAGTTTAACTCTTAGCTGCTCTTTCGCGAAATAATCTAAAATCTGATTTAAACACATAAGAGCCTAATGAACAAACAAAAATTTTATTTTTTTCATCGGTGTTATCGTATAGAGAAAACTTTCGCTGCGGCAAGAACTTACGCACGCCCGCGCAAAAAATAGCGTTTCCATAAGCATTAATAAAAAGATACATCCCATACAATTGCTTTAATTGATTTCGGCTTTATTACTTTTCTTTTGACGCAATAATTCAATAAGTGATATATCCTATCAGATAAATCTTAACTAATCAAAATAAATAATTTGAACAAATCTTATGAAATTAAGGCAGTTACAAGGAATTGAAACTATAACTTCGGCGCCCTATGGTGACCAAACAACTGATCATAGAGCTGTGAGACCACCAGCAATCGTTTTTTTTTGTTGATTTAGTATTATATAAAATTAAAAGGGAACTTTTTTGGCTGACAGTACCTCTTTAACCCGGTTTGAACCATACAAATTTGAGCAAAAAAATGTATATTTCGAGATTCCTGATAAGTCAATTTTAAAAATTGGATTTAAGTGAAATAACACGAAAAATTATAGAAATTTTGTAACGAATAAGGAATATAATTGTCTCAATTTCGACGTGAAAGAATAAATTGACTATTTTTTTACAAAAACTGATTCTTTATTTGCAAATTTTGATCCGGTTGCGCAGAGCCGTACGGGTAGCTGTGTAGTTTAAGGGGGTAGCAGCGATGTGGCAGATTGGGATTGCGCTACCATTTTTTCGGAGTGATTTTTGAAAGAAAAAAATGTGAAAATTTTTGATTTTATTTTTTATCTTCAATAAAAGTGTTCATTCTTGCAAACGATTACATTTTTAATTTCTCATCATACTTAAGTATCTGTTAAAAAATCAAAAACCACTTTTCATTACAACTCCATTTCCAACTTGACCCGATGTGGGATTTTTTTTTAAAGGCGATATTTATAAACTTCAGACATTTTCGGGGTGTAATGCACTAATTAGTGGGAGAATCATTATCCACATGAAAAAATTTCTTTAATATGAAAGTTTTTTTTTCATGAAAAATATTGAAAAACAGCGTTTTAGGGAAAAAAAATGACCTTCAATTGAGTTTAAATATGAAAAAATGTCCTGATTTTTAAAGTAAAGTAGCCTATTTCACCCGCAATTCGGTATTGATTTTTTGCAAAAAAATAAATTTTCATAAATTGCGTGCCAAATGGCACAAACCGGTGTCACAAGCAAGTGTTGTTAATTTCATCAGTAGTCAGAAACGATATTCGATTGACCCTTCCATCGGTTGAAATACGGAAATCAAATAGATACCAGACAATAACACAACTTATTCGGCATGATTTTTCAGGAGAATTTAAAAAAGCATTTATGAAAAATTTTGGACTTGATTTGCTAACATTTTTCATATATTTCTAAAAAAAGTCGACAAAAAATGACAAATGAACATGTTATGATTTTTAAAGCATCTAGAAAATATGTAAACATGCATGAAAAAAGTTAAAATGGCTATTTTGTTCGTTTTTATTAACAGATTTCAGAAAAAAAAACTCAAAAACTTTTGGGTGAAAAATGCGTGAAATTTTAATAATATTTTGAATTTTTTGAAAATTTTACGAATTCAAAAATAAAAGTTCCAACACTCCAAATCAATAGATAAAAAATGATTTTAATGAGCTGATACACATCTGTTCTGGTTCAGCTGACGATAACAAGCACAATAAAATAAACCAACTAATTATTTTCGCAAGTTAAATTGACGCCAGTCTTTCACATCGCTGCTACCCCCTTCAGATGCATTGCTTCTAGAGTTAAAACGCTTGCTCAGCTAAATTATTTTTATTGTTTACTCATTTGAACTATAAGAGATTGAAATAAAGTGAACAGAATTAATCATCTGGAGTAAAAAACTATTTTGTAAGATGAATAGAAATAATAGGAAAATCCTGCATATCCACCCTTAGCAGATCCACATCTTAATAAAGTGGAGCCACTGTATTTTGTTGTCCCACTTAATATTGATTCGTCGTAGAAATCATTAACATCTGCCCAATATAATCTGATCTTTGATGTTTTACTAAACCCAATTGGTTCAAGATAGGAAGTGCTGTAGTAAGCATAATAGTTTCTTACAGCTTTTGCATCAGTTTCATTATACGTGCGATAATCTCTTTGGTCAAACAGTTCGGCCGGAGTAGCAACAGCTCCTATTTGGAGGACGTTGGAGTTGACTTTTCCGCATCCCATAAACACTTCTACCGCTCCTAGTGGTGGCTTCATATCATCTTTAATCATTTTATTTGAAGCAGCTAATGCCGAAAAATATTCTCTGAATCCCAAAGATCGCAATGTTGAAGGTAGAACATCGTAGTTTATATCTTCTGATTATTATATTGTTAGATTTCATTTAAAAATTTTATTAATATTTTGTATTTTAATTCCGTGGCGCATATAAGTGAAATTCTCAATGAAACCCATTACCGTATTGGCTATACGAGCTATTTCAAATAATAAAAATAATTGTATAACCTCAAATTTTAAAGTGGGGGCTGGTTCACTATCCGATAGTATACAGCATACGAATTTCATCGATAATTTTTTTCGTTGTTTTTTCACAAAAACCTATCTTTAAGTATAGATAAAGTTGTAGGTGGTAAATATTTATTATTTGAAACGCAAATTTCTAAAATCTGTTCTTAATTGTCTGGAAATTTTATGTTTCCATTGACTTGGGGCCCACCGCTAAAAGCGTTGGTTGAAAACGCGTCTCTGATTGGCTCAGATTTTGCTTTCGTTACAAAATGATAGGAGACGATGAGTAATAGTTTGCGCAGCGGATCGCCGCGCACCGAGTTGACCGTACAATTAAATAAAAAAAATTTAATTAAAAAGTGTATTTCTGAGAAATTGTGTTATATCAACGCACCCATATTTAAGTTGTGTACATTTTAATTTGTTTATAAGAAAGGTTTAATGCCTACGCAATTTTCATAGCACAAGCCAGGAAAAAAAGCCGACGAAAAAAATTATCCATGAGAATAGTCGCATTTGCATATCGGTTTTGATACAAATGTTTCAGATACAAAATTTACCCTTTATTTTCAGTGAAAATTAACCACAACAGGAAATTTAACTTTTTTCTAAAACGGCCCGTCTGAGAGATGTGTTACGTAACACTAATTCTTCATCGGCATTTTTTTAACAAAAACAACCTGAGCTTTAATATTAAATATGCACACCATAGTTAGATAGGACTGGCACACGGTGGTCCACTTTAGTCAGAGTCGTAATGGCCCTTTAACTTTGTTCAAATTGGGCTGCCAATTTTGGGTGTGCTTTATTACCAAAAAAAAATCGATTGAGCTCAGTGAAAATTTTCATTTCCAGCCTTTTCATTGGCTAAAATTGACTTTCATATTTAGGTAAAATAATTTACACGAGCGTCTTCCTCGTGTTCAGACGATTCGGAATAACCCAAAAATCTATAAAAAATTTAATTTTTGACCCCTTTTTTCATAATAAATAAGAATTTCTTCAAAATTTGGTGTCAACAATTTACAATTAAAACAAAAATGCCATCTGGCACTCAAGACAGATGTGTAATTTGTTTTATTTTAAAATTCTCAATTTTAGAAATAAGGTTAGCTTGGGTCAAAACGGAAACTTTCATACAGAACTAGGTCAAAATTTTCATGAGAATTTTTTGGTGATATTTTCAGGGACTCATCACTGCTGGTCATCTCCGGTATTCACTGTATTACACCAGTAGAATCAACGTACATTTGTCAATTTTATGTAGACGCTATTAGCGTCACGCTAAGAACAAAAAATGTGGGTCAGGGGTTAATAAACATCTGGGAATTCGAAAATAACATTGAAAATTTTCGAAATTATCACAAGCGGAGCCAGAGAGCTGAAGTTCAAAAACTTAAGGGGGTTCTATAGCAAAATGTACTTTTGAATTGCTTATTTCTCTCGGCATAGACATCAGAAGTATATAAAACATTCGGATAAGTTAGTTCGTAATCTCTGGAAGACGTTTTGAATCATATTTTTAAGATAGCATGTTGAACCAACGGTAAATGAGGTTAAACCAGGAGCAAAAAAATTCTTGAAAAAGCTGTATTTTCACCTACCATTCGATTGTCACAGAGAGACGAACATTTTTGGTTACGTGGATTTATTCATACATCAACGGAAAGTGTTCAAAAAATAGGCAATCAGAAGGCCTGAAATGAAAAATTTTCACTGAGCTCAAATCGATTTTTTTTGGTAATAAAGTTCACAACCCAAAATTTCAGCCAATTTGAACAAAGTTAAGGCGGCCATTTACGACTCTGACTAAAGTGGACCACCGTGTGGCAGTCTTTCGCTAAGAAATTCTTGAGTCATGAATAAAAGTACCACATAAAAAATATCATTCAAATTGTAAATACAATTTTGAAATTTTATTTTTTTGAAACAATTTCGAGCAAAAATGTCAGACAATTACAAAAACTGATTCATCGTAGTGGAAATAATATTTCCAACGATCTACAATGGATTTTACATTTTTGGTCCTCAAAATTTCTGGTCAACATTTTCCAAAATCACGAAATACAATTTTTGTGTGTGTAAAATTTTTGGTCGACATTTGGATTTCTTAAAAGTTCAGCCCAATAACTTGTTTAGTCCCTACTATACTTCGCTTAAGTGGGTGAGAAAAGCACGGGCGTGTTTTTCGTACCCAAATTGGTTTGCATTTATTTTTTTTTATTTAGGTTAATTTGGGAACGAAAAGCAGGGGCGTGCTTAGCGTACCCAAATTGGTTTGAATGAAAAATATGTTGTGAAAAACGCACCGTCATGATTAAACGTCATTAGGGTGGTTGAGGAATTCCACCGAATGCACTGAAGCAGCGTGATAGACATAACTAATGCCGCATAAGTAGAGTCAGTACCGGGAGACTTATCTGCAAAACTAAACCCCTTAGTACAGATTCTTTGAGTTTCTGTGACGCCATCGGCAAAATAACAACAAAAAATCAACCACTATAGCGCGTTTCTGACCCAAAAAGGTTATTGTTCATACTCAAACTGTGACAACTTGGAGGCTCCAATTTTTCATGGTTGGAATCATTCTTTTTGAGCAAGTTTAACCCCATAAACTCACAGAATCCGTACTTAGGTGTCTTGTTTCGCAGATAAGTCTCCCGGTACTGACCTTTCTTATGCGGCATGAGTTTTGCTTATTGTAATGATTAAATTCACCTGCTACTGGCACTTATTACACATAAAATAAGACTGTTAAAAGTTGTCGTTTTTATTAACTTCAAAAACAGAATGATTCTCAGTGAAATTAATTTGACTGAATTACAAAATTGTTAACGCGCCGGTTATTTTAACCGGCGGAGAAATGCTTAAAGTTCCGCTGGATTAACAGCTGATTGATGAGAAACAAGATAAAATACATGTAATTAGTGATCAATAAGCGGAAATTATTGCAGTCATTGATTATCACTACATTATCATTGTGTTACAGTGCAGTTGATGAAATGCATCAACCACTCTCATGACGCATAATCATGACGCTTCATGACGTTGCGTTTTCCACAACATATTTTTCATTCAGACCAATTTTGAAACGCTAAGCACGCCAGTGCTTTCCGTACCCAAATTGACCTAAATAAAAGCAGAACAATTTGGGCACGGGCATGCTTAGAGTACCCAAATGGGTACACTAGACACCAACTCGGTTTTTCTACTGGCAGCCCATATGTTTAAATTAAAAGTGTTTAGTTTCACAATTTTTGATTTTCGCGTTGCTTGTCTATTTACATGAGTTGATTTGGAATAAACTAAAGATATATTGATTATGATGTGCGACTGCCTTAAAATATTTTCACCTATTCAGAATCGGCTATTCTTTAACAGCAAAAATTAAAGCACCACGGCCAGAAAAATTGCCTGGTAGTGATCAGCTTATTTACGACCAGAAAATCTCATATTTGTATCATACAATTCTTTTAGGTGGTGGTCAACAATAGTCGGGCATTTTTGAATAATATTTAAATTATTGAAATCAGAATTATGATTTCTAGCACTTTTCAACTTTGTTTTACTTCAAACTAACTGAAATTTCGAGTTCAACACAAAAAATTTAACAAAGAATTTTCAAATTTGTCTATTAATTTTTTGCCGAAAAAGGTTTTTGAATATATTCTGAGAAAACAAGTTTTGAGATTTGGGAAACTTTTCAGATTAAAGTCTCATTAAAATATTAAAAATTTACAATTTTATCGCGACCAAAGATAAATGCTCAAAAAAAAGTATCTTTTTATTGACGGCTATCATAATCCATATTGTGAGTCTTCATTTGTGACGTCTAAGTGGTCTTTCGAAAATTTTCATGAAAACTACCGTTTAAAAAATGTAAACTAAAAATAGCACCTTCGAAATAGCGTTGGCAGTTTTAGGCAAAAATGATAAAAAAAACCAAAATCGATATTTTTATTTTTATCGCAGTAAAATATTTTGTCGAGAAAATCGACAAATCAGATATTTTTGGACGCATCCCAAAATCTTTGGCGCAATAAAATATTCCAAACTGTCTGAAAGCATGATTTACAGAGTTGACCACCCCTTTGAATCCTTTTTTATTCCATAATATTTCTCCATTAAACACAGGCGAACAATTTAAAGCATGTGACATGCTTCATGTCAAAAATTTTTCGATGTCAAAAAAATCTAAAACAGCTTTAGTGAGACGAAAAAAGACGACCAAAAATTCGATCAGATCACATTTTTGCCAGCTCGGGTCCGCTATTATCAGAATTTTTTTCACGCCCAAAATTACAGATCCGATAAGCTAAATTTGCTGGAATGCCCTCTTGTGGTTTTCAGCACAAGGCTCTTGACAAACAGCTATTGACAAAGTGCATAAATTTCAAAAATGAATAATCCATATTTTCTTCTTCTAAGAACGCTAAATGCGATTTCAAAAGAAAAATGAAGGTGGAGTAAAATCATTTTCTTTTTTATCATTTGATGATTTCAGTTTTCGTTAGGATTGAATAATTTACTTTCACCGTAAGAGGTCGACACTGTCTCGACATTCGATGATGCGCTATCCCAAATGAAAACTCCCAATAAATTCGACGTTTAAAAGCAGTCGACGTTCAGCAGAAATGTTGTTTTTTAATGTGTCTTGAAATATTTTGATCAGAAATAACGGATGAAGTAGACATGTTGCTTCTGGTTATCAGATAAAAGATCATAAAGAAAAATTACAGAATCTACTTTTAAAATCGAAAGTGTATATTAGAGGTCAACGTCTCATACACTTGAGAGCAGGGTCATACAATAAAATTAAGTTAAAAATTGGTGTCAGTGATTTTTTAGGATTTTGAGGCTCCATATCATTTGGACCATATACTCCTGGTTAACCTCATTTACCGGTTGGTTCAACATGCTATCTTAAAAATATGAATTCAAAACGTCTTCCAGGATTACGACTAAACTTATCAGACATGTTTATTTCACTTCCTAATTTGTCTATTGCGAGAGAAATAAGCAATTCAAAAAGTCCATTTTGCCTAAGAACCCCCTTAAGAGTCCTTCAAGGGGAATCCCTTAAAATCCGCAATATGATAAATCAAACTTTTAAGATACAAACACACAAATAAAAAAATTCGGATTAACAGGTGATTTAAGGCAACAAAACTGAAAAACAGGTGATTTATAAAATGTTTGCTATGTTGTCCTTAAATCATACACTGTATGACATACAGTTTATGTGACAAACACCCTGCTAGTATAGAGTTAGAGAGTACAGTACTATGACTTTAAACGCACAAAACGGGGTTAGACCAATTTCGCCGACCGACTTTAAGGGGGTGCCATAAGTCCTGCAGATTGGTACATTTTTTCAGAGCGATATTTGAAAGAAAAAAAAATGTGAAAATTTATTTTTTTATTTTTTCATCAATTAAAGTCTCCATTCTTGCGAACGTTTATATTTTTAATTTCTTAACATAACTAATTTACCATATACGGCCTAATAAATTGAGATGAACCATTTCTAAGAAACAAAAATGAAAGATTTTTTTTTATCTCTGGATTCAATTTGACCAGTAAGTATCAAATCGATCAACCATCTAGTTGACCGCAGTTTAATAAGTGTACCTCGCTATTTTTAATGACACAAGGATGCCAGAGCTTATATTGGAAAGTTTTGGGAATTGGTGAGAATGTGAGATATTTTATAAATTTAAGTGAATGGGATTTTATTTATATTCTTGCTATAGGGGCAGTATAGTTGAATGGGCCAGAAAAGGGTGTTTAACACGTTTTGATATATAAAGACAAAATAAGTGTCTCGCGACCTTTGAGATTTTAAAACAATATTTTACAATGTCTATGTTCTTACCGAAATCGAAGGGAGGAATGACAACGGAAAAAGGGTGACCACGGTCGGTTTCAGGTCGCAATAACTCGAGTTGAATAATGACAATTTTCATAAAATTTTCCGGCAATAATCATCAGTGCACAAGAAAACAAGTTTAAATCTCACAAAAAATTGTAAATTTAGTCCTGGACTTAACGTTGTCTTAATTAGCCTGAAAAAGTCCTATATTTTATGTGAGAAAATGTCACAATTTTAAACTAAAGACAACCAGGGAGTCGTTGCTATTTGACAAATACGGATATGGGCTCTTCATGACAAACTTTTTACTTTGATAATATATTGCTTTCAATATACAATCAAAGTGATGTTTCATAAATTATAAAATTATAAAAAACCATAATTCGAAAATGCTGTAGTTACAAAACTTGCCTTGATTATGAATCATAATCCAGGCAAGTTTTGTAACTACAGCATTTTCGAATTATTGTTTTTTTAACTGTTCGAATTCAACAAATTATGAGAAATTTCTGAAAAACAGTTCCGAACATAACAAAAAAATATTTTTTTTTAATTTTTATTTTCAAATCAATGGAAAACACTCTTTAAGGGGGTGGTCGTTAAGGGGGTGGTCGTCGCATTTTAAGGGTTTTAATAGCCAATTGTCGCAAAAGTACAAATCGTCGGACCAACTTTTACGTCTCTTTGATATATTTAAACAAAAATCTTGCATCCTAAGAAACAATCCAAATTAACAAATGGCTCGTCCAATCAGAAACGTGCTTACAACAGTGACGGAATTATTTTTTCGAAATGTATCTCCTCCCTGAGTTTTCAAGGTTCATTAATGACTCATGTCTTAAATTAACCGGACAAAATGTGAGCAGACCTTCTGAAGCCAAATCGAAGAATTTTTCCAAAAACTCAGCTTGGCGGTCTGCTCACGTTCTGTCCGGTTAATTNTTTTTCAAAATGTATCTCCTCCCTGAGTTTTCAAAGTACAACAATGATTCATTTTTTAAATTAACCGGAGAGAACGTGAGCAGACCGCCAAGCTGAGTTTTTGGGAAATTCTTTGATTTGGCTTCAGAATCACCAAAAACAGTATTTTGACCCCATGTTAACTAGAGAAAAATACAGTTTTTGGTGATTCTGAAGCCAAATCAAAGAATGTTTCCAAAAACTCAGCTTGGCGGTCTGCTCACGTTCTGTCCGGTTAATTTAAAAGATGGGTCATTGTTGAACCTTGAAAACTCAGGGAGGAGATACATTTTGAAAAAATAATTCCGTCACTTTTGTAAGCACGTTTCTGATTGGACGAGCCATTCGTTAATTTGGATTGTTTTTTAGGATGCAAGATTTTTGTTTAAATATATCAGAGAGAGGTAAAAGTTGGTCCAACGATTTGTACTTGTGCGACAACTGGCTATCGAAAACCCCTTAAAATGCGACGATCACCCCCGTTAAATGGCTCGTTAAACTTTTCGCGTAGGTGACCACATATTTTTAATATGCTTTTTGAAAAATCATATAACTGGTTTTATGATTTTTGGTCAAAAATATTTGCAAATTTTTTGAAAATTTTCCTCATTTCAAGTTTAAAAATTTTACAACTTATTCTTCTGAAATCACCGACTGAAATTATTCAGAATGCGACCTTTTATTTTAATCAACTATGTCCTCGTTTTCTTTCTTCGCTATCATAATGTTTGCAACAAAACTACGGTTTGAGAGAAATTTATCAAAGCTCGCTTCAATCAAGAATGAATTGAATATTATATTACCGAAACTTGCCAAATTGGTAAACCGACTCGTCCACCGTTCAAATTTATTTATGGAACTCAAAGTAAAAATATTTCTTTCGATGTGCCAAAATTTCGATTCCTTTTTTTTTTCAAAATTTTCAATTCTGACAAAAAATCGTTTAAAAACGGTCTTTAAATAAATTTTAAGGACCGTTTTTAACGGTTACTAATTAATAAAAAAGTTAAATTTTACCTCAATTTAGACACCTCCTCCACATCTGTCAAATAGCACGGACCTCCCTAAGATAGTTATATCCTTAAGATAGTTAAGAATAAAGCTTTTTGAATAAAATGGTTAATTTTCTTCATGGTTAATTTATTAAGGTTTGGCGATATGAAGCTATAGACACGTATAAAAACTATTTTGACAACTGACAAAGGTCCACTGGTATTGTATAATCTTTTAAAATTCACGTAATGATTAATTGAGCCAAAAAATACGATTGAAATATACAACCTAATTTTTAAATGTCAAATAAACCGCCGAAGTTATTATCAATAACATATGATCGAAATAAAAAAATTCGCCATATCTTATTTTGAAGAAAATAAAAGCTTTTTTTTTTCGAAACTTCTGAGCAAAATAAAATTTTCATCATTTTTTAGCTTAAGTTATTAAGTTTCACCGTGGCCACTCTACACGGTTGTTGTTGTCTTGTTCGCTCAGTTAGTCGTTGTTTGATGTTGTGAGATTTATCATCCGTCACATAAGTTTCGTCATACATGGACATTCTTCAGCACATTCAGCATAAAACAAATATAACGCAGCGGTTCTGTTTATAAAAAGGTTAAAAATTTCAATAAATTTATATGATTCGCTATCATCCTTAGCGCGTTATCTGTGATATTTGGCTCGCACTAAAGCTATGATACATACCTTATGACTCACACACATAATCACTCATTATCGATCAAAAGCATGTGGCAAAAGCGGACACGTTTTGAAAATTAATTTTTTTGATATCAAGGGCGCACTAAATCAACAATTAATTCTGGTTTTACGGACTAAAAACTGATAAAATTTGTCAGATTTCGTCAAATATTGAAAATTTGAAACGGTCAGGCTATCAACTTAATTATGTTAAAAATGCTGTTTTTTGTATGTGACCTAATATTTAACCTATTCAATCATTTCAAGCAGCACTTTCAAAATTTAAACCTGATATTGACTTCAGTGTAAATACGTGACTGGCTACTGTACAAGAGTTAAAATTGGTCAAAATGTAACCTTATGCCTGCACGGGAGATCGAATGAAGGGCAATCTGTGATGCATTGATTTAGTTCAGAATCGCAATCTCCAGAGCACTGAATTAGTTTAACTTATTACATGTCATATAACAATATTTTAGGCTAACTATCTTCATAAGTTTTTCATTTAATTTCTATGCAAATTTGAGGTTATTTTCTAATTTTCTATTTCACAATGTTTTATTTTTAACATTTATCGGAGATTAATCAAAGACAAATTTTATTGATGAAAATCAGCTCATTATCAACTTTTATTTCGGGCCATCATCAAGTTAAACCAAAAGATTTGAAAATAATATATATTATCAGATTATCCATCTTATCGCGAGGTTATGCTTACTGTATGCAAGTTGGTCTATATTGATAATTTGAATATGGGTCAATTTGGGTCCAGAAAGCACGAGCATGCTAAGTGTACCCAAATTTGTCTTAACTCGTAGACTCGATTTCCGGCAAGTAGTGACCATTCACCATTAAATCGCATTTTACGACGCTTAAACATTAATGACAAGACCAGTTATAAAGTTATCGATAAACTTTAAGACAAAATGACGTTTGTGCGTTTTTTTATTGAAAATTTTTACTGTATTACAGTACTTATTTTTTGCAAAAATTTTTTAAATCACAAAATTAAACCTTTCATCGTGATCAAAAAAAAATTCTAAGACTTTTTTCCCATTACACTATAGCCCCAAAATGATCACGTGACCGTATATTTAAGGAATAAGGTTGGTAAAAGTAGTACTGTTTTTTTCCAAAAATTGCTTAAATCAATTTTTGAAAGAAGTGAAGTGGTTCCTTAGAAGTTTTTAAGACTTTTTTNATATTGGAATAAAAATATGAACAATTTGTTTTGGTTTCTCCACTTGACGTTTTACATGTACAAAGAAAGCACCATACGGCATAAGTTATGCCGCAAACTAGTCAATTTCTTGGGATTTTTTGTTGAGACAATTGTCCTCACAATATTCATACGATCTAAGTTGATATATGAGGGCTATTTTTTGGTATTTTCCTTAACTTGTCAAAATTGTGATTAACAATTTTGGCCAATAATGCATAATTCAGTTATAATTTGAAAACCTGAGTGTACTTTGAAATTAAGTTGTCAGTTTTCAGAATAAATTATTTTGATTCGTTCAAATTGTGTTTTGGCATCAAAGCTAAACGGCCGTTATAACGGGTGCTATTGCTTTTTTTTGAAATAACAGTACTTTCTTAGATACTACTTTTTGGGAGTGCTGGGAGAACTGTCCCCAAAAAAAATGTTTTTTTTAAACACGACTAAGAAGGTCAAAAAAAAATTAGTCGTGGTCTGACGGGTGATTCCTATGTGTCGTTTCAGCGCTAAAGAGCTCCTTGAGGCCAATACAGAAGATCATATTGATACCAAAAATCGCAGCATGCATACTGAATGATTTTTTGGGTTTAATTCGAGAAAAAAATATTTTTTAAGAAAATTTCGAGATTTCTCAAAAATGTTCGAAATCGAGTTTTCAAATTATCAGAATGGACCCCATATGACAGTACCCAAACAAAAAATATTATTTTTGAAATCTTGCAATTTTTCCAAAAAGACCCGCCTCTTGTCTATGATTTTAATTTACAAATCCTGTTGAAGCGGTTAATTGCCAAAATTATTAAAAATAGATTCCTTAATAATTGGCCACATTTAATTTATTTAATGTGGCCAATTTTAAGTGGCCAATATTTTAGACATTTTTGGTGTTGTTTTTTTATTTGTGCTTCAATATTAAGAGGCTCACAGTTGAGCTTTTAGCCCGTGCAACCGTCTAATTAAACCCCCTCACACCCCAAAAAACCGTTGAAATTCCCCTCACACCAAAACCGCCATCGGGAACGCCACTTAGCGGTTTATTGCGGAGAAAATAAATGACGATAGAATATTCATTATTTTTATTGACCCGAGATTCAAGGATAGATTTAAATTGGAGCCAAATAATTTCTAAAATTTTAATGCAAGAGAAAATAGAGGTTTAGTTTCAGGGACTTCATCGGAAAACCATACATTTTTCAAAATCACATATGAATTACAAAAGATTAAAGTAGAAACACTGCCCTATTCAAAACTTATGATCTCGGAATTTTGAATATCTCATCTCAATCGTCTGAAAAACAGTTTTCGTATCCCTGCGAGCCAAAATGCACGCACTAAAACCAGAAACAACATTGCAATACAAATAGTTTTTGACTTGAACTTTGAAGGCTCATCAGGGTGAATTGGAGAATAATTAAAAAATTTCCAAATGTAATTATCTTGATCGATATACGCCATAAAAATGAACTTGTTTTTTTTTTCAAAAAAACGATTTTCCCAGAGATGTGATACGCAAATTATAATAAATACCTTAAAACCTTGGGCTTTCGAATCTTTCTGATTAAAAAATATCTCTCTTCATTAGTCTACAACATGAAACTCCTTTTACCTGTGCCGAAAAAAATACATTTCAAAAATTGTAAGGCAACCTATTTTGAGGATAAAAATAAATTATTAAGATTCAAGATGTCCAGCCACTAAAAAGAAAGAGACAAACTGGAGTCTTTGAGCGTCAGCTGTAAGCTTGATTACTCGGCATTGATAATTCAATTATAGCTACCATGAGCAGCCTCAAGTAAGTATTTCCTAAAAATCTTAGTCTCCTCCAGAATTTTGATATTTATGTGTGCGTATTTACGCCTTAGAATTTTTTTTGACATTAAAGCGAGCTTTTAATTGGCCCAAAATATTGAGGAAATTGCGCGTTAACATCTATGGAAAGCGTTTAAATTATTTTAGCATTTTGGCACTAATCTTGTAAAAAGTATCCCGTTGAAAAAATGATTTTGAGATAGATAGAAATTTGTTACGACGGAATGCATTATCAACATGTTTCTATTGCAGGAAAATTCCAAAGACTATAAATTGGGTGACATAATTAGACCATAATTACGTTTGATTCACAAAATAATTCTCAAAAATTTAATCTAATATAGAATAAGTTTCGTAGCCTTATAATTCATTTAAATTCTAAAATCAAATCTAGGAAATTATAGAGGAGATAAGAATTTCGTAACGCCATTTTTTTCTCATAGGCCGATTTACTCAGAAAAAATATTTTAATTGGCAAATGATAGTGTTTTCTCAAACGCCATAAAAGGTCGCTCAGCCCACCCCTTTAGACGCCGCGGTTTGAGTGCACAAAATTTCATGAAATTTTTTTCGCTTCCGAGAAACAGTAGTAAAATTGTGACACTGATTAGTGTCACTCAAATCGCGCGGGCTTCAGCGCAAATTTTGGGCATTTGAAGTACTCGTGATAAGCACGCTGGACGAAAAAAGACCTAAGGAAACGGTGGGTTTGTCTGATTTCATACAATTTTCATAATTTCATAAAATTTTTCATAATTTTCATAAATTTTCATTAATTCATAAATTTTCATAATTTCATAAATTTTCATAATTTCATAATTTTCAAATCTTTCAGAATTCAATTCTAAATTTTCATAATTTCTAATTTTTCTTATCTTCCTTTTTAATCTGAACGTACTTCCGCATATAGATACACGTGGTCTTACTCTAAAACATTAGATTTCAAAAGTTATGGAAAATATCTGAAAATCTAAAAATGCGAAATTGCCTAAAACTATCAACTTTAAATAAAGTAGATTCGGACACTCCGGTTTGGGAATTACGAAAAAAATGAAACCTTGTAATAATTCGGTTGAAACTTATTAAATGCCAATCTATTCCATTCTCAGCTGGAATTTAATATAAAATTGAAAACCACAAATTATTTATCAGTCCAGTTAAAAAGAGTGAACCAATTTAATATCTTTAATCGTGGTTACCCAGGGTTAATTGTTCGTTAGATAAAGTTATGTAAAGTACCTCCTTACTTTTATCTCAAATACAATGTAGTAACATTTTAAAAAAAACTATTGCAAACTCACGGATTAAAGATCCGAATTGAAAGAACTTTCGAAATGATGATCGTTGAGAAAAAGTAAATAAAACACAGAAATTTTACAGTGAGAACCGCTCCCCACCTTTATGGCGGTGTCATGAAACTCGGCAATTGCAGTCAATATAAATTACGAAAACATACGTGTAGTTTTTTTTTTATTCTTTATTATTCGTTAGGGATAAGCCAATATTTTATATTTTCTAGCCCACGAAAATAATTTTGAAAAATTTTGGCTTTTTTGTCTTAAAAACTTTTTCTGGAATTGTAATCTGCTAGTAAAAACATAATGAATGCCCAATTTATAACTTTTTAAATAGGAGTCCCACATATCCCACTAGAAGCTCAAACTTTTGAGCCTCAACTTTGAGCTCAAGTGGTAAATTAGAAGTGGAAATTTTGTTTTAAGGGCTTATCCCGGTCCCTAATTTTGACATTTCTCGAATAAAATATTAGCGACAACGGCCGTTAAGGATATTATTCAGATTAGCCATTTTGTGAATAGCCTTCATCCTTGCGGTAAAACATGTGTCAAAAACTTTTTTGCTATTGATACACTCCCAGACACATTAGCAAAACAGGGAACCTAAGGCCAAGCGAAATTCGATTCTCTGAGGTTCTATTTTGAAATTAAACCTTAATTTTAACATAACCTGTTTAATCTTTAGTCTACAAACTTCTGTTGTGAAAGCGTTTTTGCGATTAAATGCTTTATTTTCGTTCTAGAATATGCGATAGACCATCGTTTTTTTGAGATTTTCCATCGGAAATTCTATCTCTCTCTGAGGTTAGATTTCAAAATTTCACGTCAAATTTTCGCAAAGAATGCTCAGGAACCAAATTTAAACTTCTGTGAGACCGTTTTTTTTTTAATGACCCCAACTCAAGATATGAATTTTTACAAGCAAAAATTTCCGGAAATTTTTTTTTGAAGTTTTTGGGCGTTCAAATTGAAACAAACGTTATTTCTCATAATTTTGAAAAAAAACATCAGAAAAAAATGAAAAATTCAAATAATTTCGAAAGTTTTTTTTTCTTATTTGGGTTGTTTGGTGCTTTCAAAACATACACGATTGATTTGGAGGCATTTTTATGACCAATAATAACTAATAACTGCAGAAAATGTACGGGACCGGGATACCCTTAGAAAAAGATATATACAGTTATTCTCGATTACATGCTTCGTTTGTAGTACTACGCACCATAGATTAAGGTTGTTATGTAGTCAACTTATGATGGCGTATTATAAACTTTAGGATTTAGTGTCACACGCAGCTAAAAGAGAGAAAATATTATTCACGTTTTAGGCCTTCTAAAAATTTTTATATTTTTAATTCCGAGCATATATTTAATATAGACTAGCCAATGTGGAACTCCAGAATTAAAATTACAACGAAAAGGGTTCAGAACGGTTCGATTCGAACTTCAACTTTAATCAACCGATGTCATTCAGGCAAAAGTCTGTAATAACTTCCAAAAGTTAAAAGACTGTGTTTTTGCATATTTTTATCTGTCATTAGTTTTATCGGATGATAGAGTGTCTGTATTTCTAAAAGCAAACTATTCAATTAATTCTTTTCGAAATGTACCAGCAAAATTATAACGGTCCGTTTTAAAATTAACTTCTACCGGCTATTTAATAGTTTCCACACCACACTTCAGGAAAATAAAGTTATTCGTAAAGCGAGGTTAATTTTTAGTTCATATAATATCAACGCTTTAGCTCATCTTATGACATTGCTAAAAATGCCATTTAAAGTTTTATTATTATCGAAAAAAACATCATTTTCTAATCAAGAAATAAAGCATTTACAAAATGGTCGATCGACTATTACTGTAAAATTTAAGGGCAAATAATTTAAGAGTTTTCTACATTACAGCATTTTCCAAAAACGACACGTGATCTTATTTTTCAAGAATAAGGATTATTAAATGACATATTCCAAACCTAATTTTTTGGCCACGTGAATTTATTTGGACTATGCTGATATGAGAAGAAAGTTTTAAAGTGTTTGAAGTTTATCCTTTAATTTTTTGGACGTAATTTGAGTACTTTTTCAAATTATCGTATACTTAGCATGTCCACCATTCGATTTTGAGCTAAAATCGACCAATAAGTAACGAATTTTCAAAAGTGAGGCTTAATCTAGAATTTTATGGCGCGTTTAGCGATGAGTATATTTATTCTGAAAAAATTGATATTTCAGCATATAATTTAACCAAAAAAGAGAGTTTTTTGAGTTGAAAAAGATGATTTTACAAGAGAATCAAGAAAAACACATTCGATTATTTTTGCAGATTCAACACCCAAAGTGGTGACGGTTAATACTACAAATTTCAAAATGTCAAATTAAGCCTTTATTTGTAATACTAATGCACTTAATTATTTGAATCGTTGTTAATATGTTAATAATGAATCTAAGGTTAAACGCTTGATTAAACGCGTCTGATCAAGCGTGACCAGATGTTAATACAGAAAAAGTCTGCAATTCTGAGAGCTAAAATAATTAAAAAAATCTGTACAAGAAGAGGAAAGCTAATTATTTTTACTTCTGAAATTCTTTACTTCAAAGCGTCTAACACATCTCCATGAAATTGTTTATCTATGAGTTTCAAAACACAACGGCGAAGGTGAGGTGTTAGTTAACACGTGAGAACAACTATTTTCAGGGGTTTATCATTCCACTTAAGAAGTTTGATTAATTCTTCGTCGGGTAGAAATAATTTCATGGATACTTTTTGTTTCTTCAAAAAAAGATAAAAGTTCATTTCAAATACTATTTTTGCATCTGTTGTAACATAACGTCAAAAATCGTTTATTTCTGACGGAAATTGGAACTTTATCTATTCTAGAGAACCTCAAAATTATTATAAATGGAACTTCTAAAACAAAACATCAATCAAGTCCCCGTCATACCAGGCGTTAAAACGATCAATTCACTAAAATGTCTAATAATTAAGATAAGAAAATTTAACAAAGAGCAGAAGGAATTTCGATAAAAACCTTAGGAGAAGATAAACCTTTGAAGTTAACTAACAGTAGTTCAAAATATAAATAAACGTTTAAATCGTAGATTATGCATCTTTGCCCGTCACTGGGAGTACATTTACGCGAATTTTTTTTCTCCATCCTCATTAAATGCCTTTGTTCATACGGATTTTTTTTTTTTTTTAATTCTATTGCAAATGGCTGAATATATTTTAAGCTATGAAAAATTATGTTGATAATGAAACTTTGCGTTATATGGCTCGATTTATAAGAGAATTGGTCACATCCGGAA
>SCLH01000451.1:530172-553831 GCA_004367855.1 Oikopleura vanhoeffeni | reverse complement strand
GTACCTCCGTTTTCGACTTTGCCGCCCTCTTGTGGGAGAACCGATGATTGAAAAGCGACGAGACCATCACCAAACGTTTTTTGGGGGTGGTTTAGTACTATATCAGATTTTCAGGCCAACTTTTTTTGTGGACACTACCCCTTTAAGCAAACAATAATTTTGTATGTTAAAATATGCTAATTATTAACTTGTTTTTCCGGCAATAAGCAAGCTGAACCAAAAAAATTCAAATAATGATATTTTTATCTTTTCAAATTTTTCATTTTCTTTCGGTTTCCAGAAAATGCTTCGATGGTCTGAAGAGTATCTTACCAACTATTTTCATCATTATAGAAAAGTTTCAAAATTTATAGCTGTGATAACAACACGCAAAATGTATCTCTCTCCAGGCGATATATCAACTATAGCTCGCATTTTCACAGACTTTGAGAAGGTAGGCTTGATTGTTTAATGTTTTGAGAGAATTTTTCTGATCCAGCGAATCGAAAACTCTCAGACGACAAATAACCGATTTTTTTTTTGATAATCTTAAACTTAAAAATTTATCTTTCTGAGAACATTTCTAACATATTTAAACATGATCATTTTTTACTGCATATAAATTAATAATTTAAAATATACTTACATATGCGATTTTCTCAGCATGAATGTCTTCGCACATTTCGCATTTGTATTCTGAGCATGGGCAGCCATTTGGACATAACAAATGACATGGGCAGTCTTGAAAGAAAAATTAACTTACTTAAGGGAGTACTGGTCGCATTTTAAGGCCAAAAAACAGGGTTTTTAGCGTCGCCTCAATGATATACTAGAAACAGCACGAACATATAGATTTCAGTTTAGGGATAATTGAACATTGATCTTGCTTCCACAAAACACATCGGAGGCCTCTGATAAGCCGACCAATCAGGAACGACCTTTCAAAAGTGGCACTATTTTCACTTCAAAAGCCTACTCCTCCCTGAGTTTTGAAGATAGAGAATACTTTTATAGCTTTTATTGACCACAGAGAACGTGGGCAGAGCCCCTAGTTGAGTTTTACTCAAAAAAATTGCATCCGGCGCTTAAATGAGCAAAAAACTTTTTTTTTTTTTTNAGATATTTGTATTTATGAAATTTAAAACTCTCATTTTTGGGATTTTATTCGTACGTGATTTTATTCAATTTTCTGTAATAGAAAAAGTTAAAAAACTCGTTGAAGTTGACGATTTTATTTGACGTATTGAGTCTTCAAAAATTACGTTCATCAATTGGTTTTTCAGAATTTCTCAAATAGAGTAGACCCCTTAAAAGAATTGTGTAAGTAGTTTCTTAGACTTTTTTACATTACAGTCGCCCGTGAAACTGACACCGTACGTATATCAAGAAATAAGGTTGGCCAAAATATTGTTTTGACAATAAACTTTGGTTTGATAAATATTATTTCATGTAGCAATAAATTATGACTTTTGCATGGCGGTAAATATTATAAATTGTTTACGCTAAAACTACATGTATGATCAGAAAGTAAGTCTTTGTTCACACATTCAATTTTTTATTCATCAAATACTACAATACGCATAAAGTAAATGGAATAGCAACGCTACGTTTACTACAAAATATATATTTGTTAGCGATTACACACCTACGCGTTGTGCACCAGCTTTTATGAACTAAGCGAAAACGTTTCAGTTGAAGGAATTAACTAATATTCAAACCATTATTCCCACATTAGTGGATTTGCAAATGCTTGCGATCTCCATAGCGCGTGTTTCAAGATCCAATGATCTCGTGTAAGTGATTGTCTTGGTATACGCACCTATCAACTTGGCGGCTCCAATATAAGCCTCTTGGCTATTAGTGTGAATTCAAACACGCGCTATAGAGATAGTGAACGTTTTAGAATGGATTCCGTTGGGAAGGAGTATAGGGTGGTGTAAAATAGGGATTTGAAGCGATGGGTGAGACAACAGGCCGCCTTCGGCTATCAGACACGAATTTTCCCGGTCGGTATCTTCGCGCTTTTGTGTCACTCTCTGAACAAAAATATGCAGCTTTATTGAATAAAAAATGGCATATTTTATTGTTGGTCGAAAAAGTAAGTCTTTTCACTATTATTAATGCTGTATTATCCTTGATAAATTAACAGGGTTATTGCTTCATCATGAACAATCGAATTATTCGTTCCATAACCGCCGGCTATTGAATACTGGCGACTTCGACCACCTGGAACTTCGAACAACTGGAACTTCGACAACTGGAACTTGGTTATTGTGAATATTCAAAAACTGACGGAAAATATTCGATTTCAGAGTAGTAGATGTCATAGTCGTCCAGTAAAAAAGCTTATACCAACTCCAAAATTATCTATATCTTAGAGATTGCCATTTGATTCCATTCGGCTGCCTTCGTCTCTCCATAGGAATATAATTTTCAAAAGTGGAATTGGCTCATCAGATTGTTCATCTTCGCTCTCACTAGCCATTCTCTCTCACATTGGATCTATTTCCGGTCCCGGATAGCAAATAGTAAAGTGTCTTCGGGTTTTCATCTTCACTACTCCATAATCTGCAATACTTGTTGCATCAATCGACGCAGCATTGTCACGTGCGATGTCGTTCAGTCTTTTTATCTCTGATCACTTTTATTATCATAATTGATAATGATTAATCATAATTACCGATTAAGTTTTTTTATTTCAAGATTTTTGTTTTATTATTTTGAAAATGGCCTCCGGTTAAAACAGAGATTTCTAGATGCCAACTTCCGAAAAATAAATTACTTAGAATGATGAAAGGTTTAGGCGAGTACGCGTAGCGTGACTTCGTCTCTGGTTAAGATACAAATGATATACAAATAATTTCAGAGTCAATTTACGAGAGAATTTTGATGAAATAATATATTGTTAATGAAACTAGAGAAAACCCTTTGAAGTTAACTTAACAGTAGTTCAAAATATAAATAAACGTTTAATTCGTATGAATATTGCACTCTTGCCCGCACTGGGGTACATTTTCGCGAATTTTTTTTCTCATCCTCTTAAATCCTTTGTTCATGCGAATTTTTTTTTTATTTTAATTCTATTGAAATGGCTGAATATTATTTTAAGCTATTGAAAAATGTATGTTGATAATGAAATTTGCTTATTATGGCTCGATTATAAGAATGGTCACTAGTTGCCGAAATCGAGTCTGGGTACGATTCATGTCTAAAGTCTACGAGTTAATATAAAATATTTGTAAAAAATGCTCGTCATGATGACGAGTCTTTGGGGGCTGAAAGTCTCTGGACTGCTTCGGATCATAGTGATTGGCATAGAGAAAATAAATAATATCGATCAATTGACCAATACATTTTAATTTGGAGGATCAATGATACCCAATTAACGACTAAACTGAAACTTGAAAAAGGATACATTTTCTTCTTAAAAGTTCTTGAACTTAAGTACTCACCTTCTGAGGTACGATTACTCATAAGGTTTGCGAAATGCACCTTTTCATAATCAAAATGTAATTTCGCAAAATTTGTAACATATCTCGCGCGTAAAATAAATCAACTTTCGAATTCTGTGCACCTTTCTCATACCTATAATGGCTGTTAGCGAAACGTCAAATAAAAACTATCTTTGATAGAATAAATTAATAATTTATGTCTCAAACCACTGAAATATCTGTTAATCTTAGAACATCCGATTCATTCTAACGATTGCCTATTTATTTGTCTCCCTCACGGCCTAATCAATATGAAACATTGTTAAACCGCCTTGATGTGAAATGCGTGATGCGTATCGTTAAAAGACACCATAAGTTAAAAGTTTAAATATATATATTATTAGATGTATTGATTTAAGATTTATTTTCTATTTATATTTCGCGGTCACCCTACTGAAGTGTATTGATCAATATCACTTTTCAGGAATATTTTTCATTTTGACCAATTTGTGAAACACTAAGCACGCCCGTGCTTTTCTGTTCCAGTTGAAACTTCTCGTTATTTCCTTGTTACATTTCAATATACTAAACAGGCTTCGTAGAGTAAAAATTTGAAATTAAGGGGTGTATCGCAAATAGGAAGGAAATAGAAAATCCTTAATTTTGCGGAAACTTGCAGTAACACTTATTTAATAATTGAAAATTGATTGATGTATTTTCAGAATCTCACCTACTGAAGGTAATTTTTTGAGGAAACAAAATAAATGTATTATTGTCTCCGACATATTCCCGTCAAACGACATCTCAGAAAAACTGAGAAAATCGATTTCACAGAACAGATAATAACAACTACAACAGCGTTTGATGATCATATATATGTGACTTTGAAAATTTATCTCTAAAATTGGAGAGGAGATAGGTTTTGAAAAAGTGCAATTTGAAGGCGTAATAAACAATTTTGCGTAATGAGGAGCCAACCTTATACCCTTATCACTCTTTGGATGATACTGAGAGATGTGGGCTGAAAAGAAGAGAAGCGGCTCATGACAGGCTAGAGGGCTCAGAGTGTTAAGATTGGCTCCTCAACCCAATCTCTAGATCATCCAAAGTGATAAAGGATATAAATGCAGGTGAAAGATATACAGCTACGAACTTTATTATTCGTTATTTGAAAATAAATGAATTGATACCTGAAAAATCCAGAGAGAAGAAAACTTTTTAAATTTCAGATTGCTAAATTCCAGCACCGTTACCCGGCGGATCCTATAATTGATAAATATTTTACACGAATCGACAGTTTATTCAATTTTTAATTTTAACTAAGATTGAGATATTTTAATTTTAATAACTCCGCAAAGTCATTATAAAACCCTGTTTGTGCGTTATTTGCGACTACCACCCCTTAAGTTAACAGTAACAAGTTTAAAAAATATGGACTGCCTATAATTCCTTTACTCAGCTATGTTTATTCCGAAAAATGCAACCAATCAGATACGTATTTCTATATTGAACATAACCATCGAGTATTTTTGAAATAAAAAGATAGCTGTAAAGAGAACGTCAGGCTGTTATTCGGTTCAGGTTACAAATGGATGCTTAGGTTTACAATTAAATTATGTGTTTCTAGTCAACTCTGACAATTTTTCGTTATTGAGGGGGTGGCCTTTGACAGATACGGATATGGCTCTTGATGACAAACTATTAACTGGGTTAATATATTCTCCACAATTTCATTAATGTAATTGTTTCATAATCCAGACAACTTTTGTAACCACAAGAATATTGTTTCTTTAGAAAATTTCAAGTTCGAATTTGACAATTATTAAGTAATTTTGAATAAATGTTCGAACCATATAAAAAATGCCTTATTTCTTGTTCAATATGAATTTTTCATATTGTGTTAAATCAACGAAAAACACCTTCAAAAGGACAACTTTTACTTTCGCGTAGGTGACATATATTTTTCTTATTTTATTCGTATTTGAAAAATCATATGATATTTTTGAGATTTTTGGTCAAAACCATTGAAATATTTTTTAAATTTTCCTCATTTCTTGTTCAGAATTTTTCGAACTATTTTTGAATCATCAGCGTTAAAATATGCAAATGTGACTTTCATTTTTTTTCAAATATGACCTTTTATTATCTGCTCATGTTTATACTTATGAATCATTTTTTTATACGAAACTACGGTTTAAAAATCTATTAAAGCCCAGTTTTTTCAGAAATAAAAAAACTCTTATACAGAAAAATTGCCAAATTGGTAAGCCGACCATCCAATCGATAATAAGTAATTAAACTTTATGAATGAAAAAAATTTCCGATGTACTTGAATTCAGATTTTTGTCTGTTTTAAAATTTTTCGATTTTGACGTAGAAATTGTTTAAAAAGAAATTATAACTTTTCAATGGTGGTCGAAACCAGGATCGGCAAAAGCTGAGCGACTGGCCATCGCAGCTTTTCGGTCAGGGTTTCAAATTTAACCTGAAAAAGTCGCCCGGGCGCAAATGAGAAAAAAATTTGTCGAATTTTTCCATTTCTTTGATCTCTTTAGTGTTTTTACAAAGTATTTTCGTACTTAAAATATGATTCGTTAATTTTACGCATCCAGGTTAAAAATTTCGATATGCATGGAACATTTTGATCAGTGAAATGCCAGCTTCATTTTTGTGACATGTTTAGTCGCACCAACGTGAAATTTTTCTCTTCACAATTGACCAAAAAAATAATTCTAAATTTTAGCAAAAAAATGCGCAAAAATTCGTCTAATCGTTAGGTATACTTTGAAGATTACTTGGTGAAATTTCAACCTTAATCAGATCTTAAGGGGGTAGTGTCCGCAAAAAAGTTGGCTGAAAAATCTATATAGTACTAAAACCACCCAAAAGAAACGATTGGTGATGGTCTCGTCGCTATTCAATCATCGGTTCTCCACACGAGGGGGCAAAGTCGAAAACGGAGGTACATATTTTCTCCTTAATTTACATATCGAATCAACTTCATTCATGTGTAAATTGAGGGGATTCTCATAAGCAAAATACTGTGGGTGGTTTTTGTCTGACTTTATAAAAATACAGTGATAACCTTAGAAAGAGTGGTATTTGGCCGTTTGGTACATTCATTTGAAAACCGCTCACAGAATTGTTTTACTATGCTCAATTCGATTCTCATACAATTGGAACAATAATGTTGGACTACATTTTCCATTCATGTCATCAAAAAATTAATACATGTATAAAATATATGCAAAATCTGATTTTCAAAATTTTTGAAGGTTTTTGATGGACATGAAATTTTTTTGTGTGGACCACTACCCTTTAAGCAAACCAATAATTTTGTTATGTTAAAATATGCTAATTATAACTGTTTTTCCGGCAATAAGCAAGCTGAACAAAAAAATCCAAATATAGATATTTTATCTTTTCAAATTTTTCATTTTCTTTCGGTTTCCAGAAAATGCTTCGATGTGTCTGAAGAGTATCTTACCAACTATTTTCATCATAATAGAAAATTTCAAATTTTAATAGCTGTGATAACAACACCAAAATGTATCTCTCCCCAGGCGATATATCAACTAATAGCTCGCATTTTCACAACTTTGAGAAGGTAGGCTTGATTGTTTAATCATTTTTTACTGCATATAAATTCAATAATTTAAAATATACTTACATATGCGATTTCTCAGCTGAATGTCTTCGCACATTTCGCATTGTATTCTGAGCATGGCGCAGCCATTTGGACAAACAAATGACTGGGCAGTCTTGAAGAGAAAATTAACATTACTTAAGGGAGTACGGGGTCGCATTTTAAGGCAAAAAACAGGGTTTTTAGCGTCGCGCAAGAATAGTAGAAACAGCAGGAACATATGGTTTCAGTTTAGGGATAATTGAACATTGATCTTGAAAAAACTTTTTTTTTTTTTTTTGGCCAAGTTTTTTGCTCATTTAAGCGCCGGATGAAATTTTTGATACAAACTCACATAGGGGCTCTGCTCACGTTCTTGTGGTCAATAAAAGCTATAAAAGTATTCTCTATCTTTAAATTCAGGGAGGAGTAGGCTTTGAAGTGAAAATAGTGCCACTTTTGAAAGGTCGTCCTGATTGTCGGCTAATAAGAAGCCCGGGATGTGTTTGTCGTAGCAAGATTAATGAAATTACACCTAAACTGAACTCCATATGTTCGTGCTGTTTCTAGTATTTCATTGAGGCGACGCCTAAGAAACCCTGTTTTGGCCTTTAAAATGCGATCAGTACTCCCTTAATAATAAAATTTCCATACTAACCCGCATATTTCTTGATTTTTACGAACAGTGTCTTCCTAGCAGGCGCGGCGCGGTGGCTATTACAATTTGCTGCGCATTCGACATTATCTTGGTGGCAACCGATAAGCCAGATCACCTTGATCATCACTAGGGATTAAAAGAGAAAAAGTGTTTTAATAACTAGTTTTTTTGATTAAAATTTTACAAATAAAACATGTTTTCACAGAACTAAACATGTGTCAACAAAAATTACTTTTTAAAATTAAAATATTTTCAACAGATAGAAACATTTTTTAGCAAGTTAAAAATATTATTTAACAAAATGAAAGAATAAGAATTTTTAACATATAAAATTATGTTTTAACGAATAGAACATTTTTCAATAAATAAAGATATGTCTCAAGAAAATAAAACATTTAAAAAAATCTAAACAATTAAAATATCAGGCAAAATAGATATTATTTAACAACAAAACTTTTTTTGACCTCACTCACATTGAAAGCTTAAAACTTTAATTTTAAAAGTTGCTTCAAGAGATCAGTCAATTAACTTAACCCAAAAAATACTCCGATTAACATTCATCCCTTGCAAAAAATCAATATTCGTGATCAGCGGACAATTTAACATTATATATATAAGCTCAAATCGTTAGATAATAAAAACTGCATGACTTCGGACAACCCAACTCGTGCTCATCGACGAGCTTGCCTACATTAGACCTGATACGTAATTGGTCCTCGAAAACAATATTTTGGGATGATCTCCCGCTAAAGGTTGCCAAAGTAGAAAATTTCGTCGATTTTCATTGACACAAAGATATCACAATTTTAAAATTGGAATGAGCTCAGTTGCCAAATTATTCATTTTCAACATTTTGCGAGTATGATTATGTTTTCTCATTCTGAAGCGGATTTTACAAATAACCTTTAGAAATAAGTTATATCTTTATAAAATTTTCACAGTAAAATTGCATTTTTCAGGTTTCAATTTTTTGAAATCAGCTAATCATATAAGTTTTTGCTTTAGTAAAACTAATATTTGTTAAGCTTTTGATTTATGACAATCAATTTTGAAACAAGGTTTTAAAAAATTTAATTTTCTAGCACGATTTGCATCTGAGTTATTTGGCAATATTTCACTTAAGTTTACTGATTTTTACTTTAGTAAAAACACATACAGATTTTATTTTACTTTTTGAAAGCCTTCGTCGAGGGAATAAAACGAGAAGTCACGTGTCAAGGCGTGTAATACGTGAATCCGCTTCACAGCACTTTCTTCACTGAAATGATGAAATAATCATTCATTGTTTTTTTACAGGTACTCTTGATGTAGGCCTGTATTACAATTGTATAATTTATAATAATATAAATAATTTATAATATAAATATTTAAAGACAAATTCTAAAGAACATTATTTAAATTTTCTTTGTCATATCTAGTAGGTGTACCCTCATCCGTACACCTCAGCTCGGCAAAAAATCATACGGATATTTGTACAACGTACGGATATGGGTACACGTCTACAAAGGCGTTAAGGTTTATAAGCGTTTTTATCTCGACAAAAAATCGTAAGCATAAGGGTACATCGTACGGATGAGGGTGCGTACGCATAAAGGTACACTTACTGTATATCCTAAATAGACTTATTCGTTTTTGTGAGAAAGAGNCTCTTTCTCACAAAAACGAATAAGTCTATTTAGGATATGGTCGTTAGGCTGAACGATAATAATTATTCTGCATGCTTTTCATGTCAAAAAATAAAGAAAAAAACTGAGAAGAATTCAGTGGGTTGAAAATAATTGTGAAAAAAGAAATTTTTTAAGGAAGAAATTATAAAACTGAACTTCTTCTTTTGGAGCGCATCTAAACCTGAGAACGTTTAAAAACAATTTATCTCCAATTGTAAGTTTGTGGAGCCTTCGGCTCCCAAAACTTACAATTGGGCATAAAATTATCATCTTCGTCCTCCAATTTTTATGTCATTATTATCTCAAAAGGTAAATTATTAAAAAATAAAAAATCCCGTTCATGACCAAACTTTCGTTGATTTGTAGCTTATTTGCTCGAACATAAAAACTTTCGATAAAATCTCCTCATACTGCTCTTTGATAAATTCTGAGCTAATTTTATTCAAAGTTTGAGTTTATATCGATTACTGAGAGATTTAACCTCCTCACACCCTTTGACTATCTAAAGGCAACAAAATTTCGGGAGCCAAAACGGCGCAGAAATAACATCGTCACAAACCTACAATTCAATATGTCAGTTTGCAATTTTTATTCCAAAAATATTGTTGAAAATTTTATACGATGAGCTGTTCGAAAGTAATTTTTTCCTCCTTTTTTAGGATTTTCGTCAAAATTCTAAAAAAATTAATTGTGTGAAAACGAATCATCATATCGAAATTCTGAGGAAGCAAGTTTTTAGGAAAGTATTTGAGGATTATTTTGATATAAGTTTATTTATCTGCAGTCTCTATACGAAGAATAATTTTTTCACAAGTGACTGTTATGAAACTCAAAATAATGAAAAAAAATATATTTTCGAAAGAATGAACGGCAATTTAACTCAAATAGAGCCGACAAAGACAAAATTGATCAAATATAGACATAAAGTGGTACTGATTTTGAGTTGTCAGCTGATTAGCAATATTTTTGACAATTTACTGCATATATTTCGACGCGTGGCAATATGAATAATTGTTTTTTAAGCGATCAAGATATGATATTTCAAATTTGAGACCAGTTTTCAATAGCTATAGTTTTACTTCTGAATTTGTGACTTATATGTCATTGTAACAAATGTATAGTTTTTCAAGAAATACAAGGTGAGTGAACCTCTCTTTTCTCTCGCAGTTATCTAGTTTACAAACTTCGAAATTTATAAATGTTACGTGTTGTTCACTTAATTTTATCCTTGATCTCAATCAGTGACAAATAAGTAAATTGATATCTTTCCCAGTTTTCCCGTGATAAGCGCTCAAAGTATTGCCTTTAGATAGACTTTTGGGTGTGAGGCGAAGTTCTCGTTTCTGGGTGTGAGGAGGTTAAGGGAGTGGTTGTCGCTGATTAAGCTTTTTTTAAAGGTTTTTACATGGTTTCTTGATAAACTGGTAGAGGTGGTATTGAAAAAACCACCTGAACGTGCAGAACAAGCCTGAAAGATAATATTAATACTAATTGTAGTCTGATAAAATTCAACCATCGCCCACGCACTCACCCTGAATAAGCCTCCCAAAAAAACACTAAAAAGCTTACTCCCCCTACAATTCACATCAATTTTTTGAATCAAATTCTGGAGAAGCAATATCAACAATAATCTAGAGCTCTTATTTTCAAAACTTTGCTTATAACGGAAAAATGCAAAAAAAACGAAAAAAATTTCAACGAAAATTGGTCGAAAACAAAAATTATCTGTCAAAAGCAAAATTAAAAAAAAGGCTTTTGATTATTGTTAATATTGCTTCTCCGGAACTTGACTCAAAAAATTAGAAAAAATTGATATAAATTGTAGGAGGAGTAAGCTTTTTATTATTCAAATATTGAAAAATTATCGCAATTTTCATATCCTTTTATCACTTTTTGGTTAAAATGCGTAGCCACAACGTTAAAATCACACGTTAAAAAAACTAGTGGCTACGCATTCTAACCAAAAAGTGATAAAGGGATATGCCTCCAGAACGAAGTCTGATCAAAATTTCGAAAAAAAGCTTTAGATTGTTCTTAAGCTAGTTTTGACCTTTCAGATGAAGAGTAAACCGAAAATTTATCTTGAAAATTGGCGGAGGAGAAGGCTTTTGAAAAACCCTCTAAATCTCGATTTCAGATTTCGTTTTGAAAATTCTTTTGAAGTTTCTGTCCGACAAAAAAAAAATTCGAAAAAAACGCTCACGATTATTCTTTGTTTTGATGGTCTGGAGCCTGACACAAAAAAAATAAATAAAAATAATGAAAACTGACGGAGGAGTAGGCTTTGTAGTGTTTTTTTGTGAGGTTTACTAAACGTTTATGTAAGTGTGTTGGTTGAGTTGTATCAGATTACTGGATGTCTAAAATTGATTGCGAAGGGTTGTTCTTAACGATAAAAAAGTTTTTGGGATTCCACTATAGCTAGTTTAGCCAGAAACCGCATCTTAAAACGGGCAAATCAGCGACAACCACTCCTTTAAGCTAGATTTTTAGCCTCATCGTTTATATTATTTGGCTTTCAAAGACGACTCATCCGATTACGTTCGTAGATAACTTGAACTGAGCAAAAATGATAAGTTATTATGAAAATAAAAAAATAGTCTGATTTGGATTATTTTTGATGTTTTTCTAAGATTACTGAAATTGTTTAATTATCAGTTTTTTAGCACAAATTAAAACAATGGTCTGATTCGGAGTTAATTAAGGCTTGACTAATATTGTGAGTAACCTTATCGACCCAACTCGATAACTATTACTTTATTTAATTTATACTCTGACAAAAATTTAATTACCTATGATGAGTGCAACTTTCGTTGTAAAATCGCATGTCATATGCCATTCCAAGAGTGAAAACATAAAACAGCGATGAATATCTCATTTTTATTAAAACTGTATTTTTATACTCTCAAAACTTAATTATTGAATAGAATGAATCTTGGTTACCGTCGAAAATATGATCATTTGATTAAATAATAATATTTACCTTTTTATCTTTAAAGAAAATCCTTATCAGGCTTAAAGCTAACGTCAACACCGTCGATTTTGAAGATTTACCACGAAATTGAGTGGTGGACAGTAAAATGTAGACTTTGTAGATCGTCGACTTTGTAAAATGACGACTTTTTCGGAAAGTTAATAACACCCATGCACAACGTCGACTTTTCCATTAAAAACGAAAAAAAGTCGACAATTATTTTATGGTGTGTTGAACAAATTTTTTATAGAAGTTAATAACAAAAAGTTGATAACAAAAAGTTCATAACAAAAAGCTAATAACAAAAAGTTAATAATAAAAAGTTCACAACAAAATGAATTGATTTTAAAATAGTAAAAACTACATTTTAACAAGCTTTCGAATTTATTAATTCATCTTCAGGTAATGTGTTAAACAAAAAACTTTTTTGAATCAGAATTTTCGCAAGTATTTCGTCATTTTTAATTTAGCAATCGTAGGCCTCGAAATTGCTAAATTAAAAGCCTACGATTCTAGTGCTGTTTTGGATTTAACTTTGATTATGCAAGTACAGAGTAAATTTTGTTTCTCAAATTTTAATTGTCTATTTAGGGTGGGTTGAAGTTGTGTTATACACATACCTTCATACGCAATTCTCTCATAATAATTATTAAAATTTGATTTTTAGCATGTGAAGTGACTAAATAGAAAATCCCTACGTTTGGTATCGTTCGGATCAATACGGTGATTATTTATAAGTGCTTATTGGTATACAGAACAGGAAATAATGTGTTGGTGTATATGGGACTGTTTTTTTAAAATAACTTCTGTTCTGCTGGAAATGGAAACAATGGTCAGATCAGTAGTTTTCAAAAGCCAAATTTTATAAAATGTTGGCTGAAAAGTGACTGATATGTGCGACGAGGCCCCGTGGTCGATAAAGCTAAAAAAATGCGTGAGATTAATGAAAAACGAAAACGTTCCGATTTTTAAACATCTGTTGTTTATAGAAAAAAGTGCAATTCTGAAATACAAGGATAGTGGAGATATTGTTTGAATTTCGGAAAAAAGACGTTTGAAATCTAATACATGCACTTTAATTACAAAAGTTTCATATTTTGAACCACTCAGTAAATAGCCAAACTAATATTCAGCTTCTCCCGAGTCTGGTTATGTAAGCAAGCACATTCGTAGGGTGCCTCACAAACCTCAAAATTGACGATTGTACACTAAGGCGGGAGGGCAGGCGGTAACGGTACATCAGACAATTTTTTTTGAACTGAATATGCATAAAATGACTATCATCGATCGAAATCTGAAGCTCAATGCTTAAATAGTTGATGAACTCATAAAAAATTAGTTAAATCAAATTATTTCGAATGTATATTTCTTTTCTAGTAACTATTCTCTAGATAACTATATGTTATATAATTCAATAATGTCAGTATCTCGATAAAAATAAAAAAAATTACGATCCATCTCTTCTTATGTTATTATTCTAACTAAAAACCAAATCAGATGAGTCATTTTCAATGCCGAATGAATTCCGATTAAAAATAATTTTTTCTGGCGGATTAACATGCCCTCCGCAGGGTGTAATTTAAACTTGACAACAGTTGTTTGTTGTTATGCGGTTTTAAATAGTGTAGAATATTTACTGAATATCTTGTTTTTCTATTCATCTGTTAATTTTTTAGATATTAATCATTATTTTTTGATAAATTATTAAGAACATTAACATTATTAATTCATCTTCAGGTAATGTGTTAAACAAAAAACTTTTGAATCAGAATTTTCGCAAGTATTTCGTCATTTTTTAATTTAGCAATCGTGGGCCTCGAAATTGCTAAATTAAAAATGACAAAATACTTGCGAAAATTCTGATTCAAAAAAGTTTTTTGTTTAACACATTACCTGAAGATGAATTAATAAATTCGAAAGCTTTTGTAAAATGTAGTTTTTTACTATTTTAAAATCCAATATAATATATCTCGCAAAACCAAAAAAATATAAATAATAATGAAAGAGATCATCCAGAGACGTTATGAAAAGAATTTTCGTCGGTTACATCGTACAGGTGGTCTAGCATTTCCTAACAGAGTGCATCAAAAGTGAGACTTTGCCGAAGTTCACATGGATACAACCCAGATTATCAAGCAGTTAAATTTATCGTTATCTCAAGTGAAAATATCGATTTGACCACTACAGCGAACATTAGAAGACCAAATAGAGAAATATGAATTTTTTAAAAAATGACCTATAATCACACCATTTCAATTTTAAGTACTCTTATACATCATTCTGACCTCACTTTATTTCTTGAAAAAACTAAATTAAAATATTTAATTCGGAAAAAATCAACGATTCTCCGGAGAAATAGTAAACTCAATCTATTAATTAATGATATCACAGTAGAAAAAAAAAACTGCTGAAATTAAATTGATTAATTTTACTAAAAATAACGAGATAATTCCCGGAAATATTAAAAAAATTCTATCATTCAGGTATTTCTAATCCCATCGGTGGCAAACCGCTAAAAAATAACATTCTCGCAAAAATTGAAGCATTTTTCACAGATTGGTTAAAACATGCAGAAAAAATGAAAATTGATTGTTTCAAAAAAGCAGAAATAAGATCGTTAATATGTTTGGGAGCTGAAAAAACTCGAGAAATGTATTACACCAATAATTACGCGCAAGATCTTAAACATTTTCTTGACACAAACAAACATTTAATATTTTTTACAAATTGATAAACTAAGGACCTCGCGCTACTAGATATTGTTGATTATAGTTTTAAGTAAACTCTATTTTTAGCCGGGATAAATTTACCAAACTATCAAAAAACCACTACAAAATGACTTATTAAATTATCGAGCCCTTATTTATCAACTAAAACCATATTTAAGTCTCACTGATCAACGGTTAATTACTCCTAAAGAAAGTCTGAAAAAAGGGATTTTGAAAATTAATAAACCTGGAATGCATTAAGACCAATAATCAGCAGCCTTTTTTTCGTTAACTTCAGGGCAGAAATTTATTTAATGAAAATATAAAACCTTTGTTAAAAATGTAAATTTTCAATTCCGAGCACACAAATGTTCACAAAAAGTTCATAGAAAATTCTGAAAATTTTTCGAAATTTCATGAAGTTGCTTGCATAGACGCAGTCTCTTTATTCACGAGCATAAATCTCTAGGGACAGTTGATCATATAATTGACATAATATATGAGAACCCTAACCAATATTTTTCGGATAATGATTTGGTACAGTTCCGCTCTAAACAAATTCAAAAATTTTTTCATGGATGTTTTACTCCAGTACAATTGTTTTGAAACAATTAATGGATTTTACAGGCAACAACCAAGGTTTGTCAATGGGAGGAAAAATGTCACCGGCATTAGCACATATTTCTGAACCTTCAGAAAAACGATAATTCAAAAACTTATTGATCAAAAAAGTGTACAATTTATGTACGTTATGTAGATGATATTTTTATCATAGTACGAAAACGTATGATCAACTCTATTTTGATACAAATGAATAATTTTGACGAAAATTTAAGTTTCACATTAGATAAAATGGAAAATAATTCAATTAAATATTTGGACACCCTAGTTATTTTAGAAATGATAAACTTAAATTAAATCAATTCCAAAACCGATACAGTCATAATGAACTATAAAAGGCTGTAGCTCCGCTACAATATAAAAACTCATGCCTTTCAGGCGAAATTTTTCGAGCAAAAAATTCCACATCAGATGAGATCACTTTAGATATAAGTTGAAAAATATGAAACAAAAATTTTTAAACAATGGCTACTCAGAAAATTAATCAACAGTAAAATAATGGAAATAAAAAATCGAAATTTTGGACCAAACCCGTATAAGGTAATTACCAAAATGAACGAAACAACCTGAATTATAATACCTGGGTTACTCGTACACGACGTGTTTAGCAAAATAAGCACAACTATTAATAAAAAAATATCCATAACATCCCTAATTACAGACTGAATGTTTGCTTCAGTACAATAACTCTGGAGAATGTTATTTGCCGCGATTAAACCAGTCAAACCCCTACAATTCATCTCCAATAGGTTTATTTATTCACTGTGAATGTTCAGAATTCACTATGTAGGTGAAACTACTAAATTTTAAAAAGTAGAGTTGTGGCAACATGGGANAAAAAAAAACGCACAAACGTCATTTTGTTTCAAAGTTTATCGATAACTTTATAACTGATCTTGTCATCAATGATTAAGCGTCGTAAAATGCGATTAAATGGTGTGTGGCAACGCGTTGGCTAAAATCGAGTCTACGAGTTAACTTACAGTGATTTATTTTTTTTCCAAAGCACGATTTTAGATATTCCAAATTGACGGCATGAATACAATAAAACTAGTCGGCCTGGTTCCTGAATGTAAAAATAATGATCTGTAGAAATCCCAAAAACTTAATTGACGATTTGAAATAAGAAATTTCAAAAGTCAAAAATGGGTATCGATGTTTTTGACCCATCTTGTAGAGAATTTTTCTCTGGTAATTTTAAGACGTAGGATTTTTTCGTTTATAAAAATTTTCGAAAAAAAATCGATTTTTCGGTCAAATTTTCGAGATTTTACAAGGAGTGCAAAACCCGGATCTAGCGACCCCGTATGTAGAGCTAGAGCGCTATTTTTTTTAAAGTGAAAATTTAGCATTTTTTAGGAAACAGTTTTTAAGGATTAGGGTCGGCGACCATGTGGTCGACCTTAAATAAGCGGTCAAAGTTCAAGGTCAATTTCATCGTAGAGACTTGAAAGTACCCTCAAAGAACCGGGAGGGTCGACTTTCTAATGAACGTATTAACAACTATGGGTCAATCACGTACTGAAAGGTCGCTAGAGCGCAAAAACTGGTCTCATTTTTGAGATCTCAGAGGGGGTGCTGAAGCTAGTTTTTGCGTTCTAGTGATCTTTCAGTACGTAATTGACCCATAGTTGGTAATACGTTTATCAGAAAGTCGACTCTTCCGGTACTTTTGAGGGTACTTCCAAGTCTCTACGATGAAATTGACCTTGAACTTTGACCGCTTATTTAAGGTCGACCACATTGTCGCCGACCCTAATCCTTAAAAAATTGTTTCCTAAAAAACGCTTAATTTTCACTTGCCAAAAAATAGCGCTCCAGCTCTTCATATGGGCTCGTTAGATCCGGGTTTTGCACTTCTTGTTTGCCCGAATTTGACCGAAAAATCGTTTTTTTTTCGAAAATTTTTTATAAACAAAAAAAATCCTACGTCTTAAAATGACCAGAAAAAATTCTCTACAAGATGGGTCAAAAACATCGATACCCATTTTTGACTTTTGAAATTCCTTATTTCAAATCGTCATTCTCACTAATGATCTTCGATCATTTTGTTGAAAATTCTACATTTCTCCTAAATCATTTCCGCCGTTTTACAATTGAAAAATCGCATAAAAGAATTGTTTATAATTTTTTCCTGTTTATACAGTATGAATCATACTATAAACTTCATATAAATAATAACGTAATTTTATTGCCTAACAGTTTACGAGCTCTATAGGCAGGTTTAAGAAAACATTTTTCAACAACACTTTCACGAAAAAATTTTTATAAATAAAGACTTTTTCATAAATAAAGTTTTTTCTATAAAAAAAATAATAAAATAAATTTTTTACCAAAGAAACAGATTTTTTACAAAACAAAATTTATCAAAAAAATATCTGTTGAAAAATTTCTTATTTTCTGTTAAAAATTATTTTTTGTTAAAAATAATTTCTTTTTTTACAAAATTATTTATTAAAAACGTTTTTTAGTTACAAAAATAATTTCGCCTTTATAAGCTTGATCTGTGAGGCCATAAACTACAGTTGTTAGGGTCTGACTAACAAGTGTGTAAGGTCTAAAAATGTGGCTGATCACTAATCATAAAAACTTCTGTTCCAAAAAATTCTTCAACTTTTATTTTTACTTTTTAACGGAAGTTTTCAGAACTTTGAAGTTTTAATGGTTATTAAAAATGAATTACTTAGAGAATTATAACAAGCCATATAATTTTGTAGGTGTTTGTGGTTTTTGGGTGATTTAGCGTTTTTTGACATTTAAATTGATGCATTACGCTTCTTAGCGGAAAGGAGTCCCTATAGAAAGTAAAAAAATAATTTTTATAACCATTTTTGAGATGAAATAGAGAAGCAAGTTGTTCCAGAAATTTCATACTTTGTAAGTTTTTTTGGCGAAACTATTCTAGGTTAATTCGCTGGCACACCAATTTTTTCATCTCGAGCATCCTCAACAATTAATTGTGCACACAAAATATTTGGAAATCGGTTTGATGGTTAAATGACTGTTTCGTTATTTTTTAATATTTTTATCGTAAATCTTAATAGTTTTTACATTTTTTCACCGATCAGAAATTTAAAAAATATTTTAGAACGCAAAAATCATTCTGTTCTAAAAAATTAAACTCCCTAAAAAGAAAAATTTTCATTTGTTTATTTTTGTCATTTTTATTCATGTTTTAGTTCTCCCGTGCGCAACCCAAAACAGACTGTATATAAAATGTTTAACACGAATTGAATATTCGAAGCACTTATGTGACAGTTATGCAACTTTCTCTGAGATTAATTAGGTTGCGCGAAACTAACTGCTCGAAAACATTATAATGTTTTCGTCCCTCATTCTGCTTTCGACTCTAGAGAGAATCACACCAAATAAATAATGAAACTATTAAATAATTGTATTCTATTTGCATAGCCTAGAACCCGCATAAACATCTTTAAATAGTTGGTCCCCGGACCAACTGTGACAATTGGTACCAGAAGTGGGGTATATTCTGGCAATAAATGAAACTAATTTTGAAGAAAAGGTCTTTATTGATCGAAAATTATGACAATTTTTTTTGATTTCAGAATCGTATAATATTATATACGTTATATTGTCTGACTTTCAAAAAATAAATCCAAAATCCTTATTCGATTATATTTACAATATAAGCGATTCTACACTTGTTCAACCGCGGTTCACCATGTGGTTTAGTTTTTAGTCAGTTTCATTTGTATCAAAGACTTGTAGTTCATGTTTTGATCTTCAAGATCTACGAAAAAGTGAAAATCACTTACCCCCTTATACCTTGTCAGTCTCAGTAATAGATCACTAAAAAAATAAAATTTCAGAAATTGGTCTAATTATGGGCACGAGGTTTTTTGCCGTTTATGATTGATTATATTCGTAACAAAAAATTTTTATGTTTGCTCATTTTATATTTCCAGCGAACAATATGAATTTTAAATTCGAATCGAGAGGTCAATTTAGAAGAAATGTTTTTATTTCTTAGAGATTTGGTTCCGCACAGGCTGATTTAGAATATTTTACAGGAGATTGCCTCAAACTTCTCAAGAAGAGCATATATAAATAAAGTATAATTACTTTAACCCTTAGTCCAATAGGACGTTTTGGCTAAACGGCCATTTCAATGTGGTGAACAAAAAAAGTAGCACAAAAACTGAACTTTTGTAAAAAAAAATAGTGCGTAATCGCGAAGCTATCTTCATCTGAGGCTTGATTACGCACCAATTTTTTCCGGAAAAGTTTCTTTATAGACCAAGTTCAGTTAAAGACTATAACTTATAGACTATAACTTATAGTCTATAAGTTATAGTCTAACTTATAGACCATAACTTATGGTTCTTTCTTTTTCTGTTCACCACACTGAAAATGGCTGGTTAGACGAAACGTCAAATAAATACGGTCTATGGTCGAAATAAATATATAAAAATTAATTTTTCCGAACTAGGCAAAAGGAAGCAAATTCAAATTCGCCACTTAAAGTAGAGAAATAATTGGAAATAATTCATACAAAACTAATTGGGGAAGCCGTTTTGAGCGGTGAACTTTCTATCATTTTTTGTATTTAATAACATAAACCTACGCACCCCTTAAAACGACTTCCACGATGAGTACTGTACATAAACCACGATTCAAAGAATTTCATTTAGACACCAATAGTGTAACACCATCTATACATCTTAGGCAGAAAAACGTGGACGCACACGACCTGCGTCGTCAAAATCTCGCAAACTGATGCAAAATAAAAGCTGGTCTTTAACCACAACTATACCATCCGTACAATTGATAATCACTAATCATTCTTTGTAAATAAATCAAAAATAATTTTCTTACGAAATTTTACTATATTTCAGTACGTAAATTTCAATGTGCAGAAATGTAAACAATCGTTTTGTAGACGACAAGTATGAGATATGTTAAATTAGAGAACAGATTTGTATAGCCAGGGTTTGACTCAATCATTTGTCATTTAATCAACTTTTTAAAATGTATGGTTTTCCGAAAATATGTGAAACTAAACCCATATCTTCTCTTGACTTTATGGAGTACACATGATTCAGATTTGATAAATATTATGCGTGAGGAACTCAATTCCATCTTGAATATTAAAAACGGTGGTATGAATTATAGTTTTCTCATTATAAGCGTTCAAAGTAGCGCCATAAATGGGTTTTGATCATAAGGGAAATTCCAATAATTTTGGGTGTGAGGAAGTTAATTTGGTCGACTACTAACTTCGAACGTCCCGCGCAACTATATGTCTACTACACTATGGGCGCGACAGGTGTGGTAGAGCTAGCGCTGCATATAATTAAGAGGCAAGTACTATGTTACATATTATGTGTGATAAACACATGATTTTTAAAGAAATACTATATTATAAGATATATATAAAATTTTCAATTAAAAAATTGTTTTTTCAACGTTTCGGTTTATTCCATTATCAAGAGTGAGAAATAAATGAGATTCAGATTCAAAGAAAAAACGAAAAAAAATTTTGTTTCGAAAGTAATATAGCGAATTGAGCCTCAGTTTCGCTATTTTTCTAAAATATTCGAAGGAGTGTTGATCTGCATGGAAAAACCTACTCTAGGCAGAAAGAGCATAACGTTATAAAGTTTCTTTGTCCATGCTCAATTAGCAGATCTCAAAACAATGCAATAACCTAAATTATTCGAATTGAGCTTTGATTTAGCGAAACTGAGGCTCAATTCGCTAAATTACTTTCGAAACAAAACTTTTTTCGTTTTTTCTGTGAATCTGAATCTCATTTTTTTCTCACTCGTCATAATAGAATAAACCGAAACGTTGAAAAAACAATTTTTTAATTGAAAATTTTATATATATTATACAAGATATACTTTCAAAATTTGAGCGTAGCGAAAAATTTTGAAAGCATATTGTGTTATATATTCAGTTTGACGGCCGAATTATTTTCAGTCGCGAATATTTAAACTATATATTTGACTTTCGTGTTTTTGTTATTTATTTCAAACCAATTACGAGCCAGATACANTTAACGCTGTATGTTGGGTCAATGCGATCACAGTGTACAGTAATACCTTACAATAAAAAAAATGTAATAAATTGAATTTTTCATCAAATTATTACAAAAAGTGCTCTATCTTTTGACTAAGCTATACTCAAAACTGGCGCACGGATCGATAAGTGCCTCAACCATACGGTATGCTTTTAAAATGTCAAATTAAGTCACCACATTCTGTTAAACTCCCAGTGCTTGTTAAAGTAATTTACATACTGTTTTGTTTAAAATAATTTTCCAAGATTGTATAATGATTTCTCACAAGTTCTGCTCTAACCTAACTGAATGTTCACCAAAATCTTTTTCAATAAAGTTTTATAATTATCGAAAAAAACAAAATTTTCTATTGTGAACTTTTATTGAGAGTAATTCATGTGGGTGTTTTTTCACATTTGTCAGTGTTTGAACTGCTAAACTATTTGAGATGAAAGATTTCAGAAAAATACGCCGAAAATATTTTTAACCAGGAAGCATCTGCGAACAATAGTCTAAAGTATAGACTCTATACAGTAAACACTTTTTAGCTTATTTGATTTTTCAGAGGTCTGTGGGCAATGAGCAACACCCCTGAGAATTCGGATAAAAATTTCTAATTTTGCAAAACACATTCAAAACTTGTTCCATTTAGGGCGTTTGTACCAGTAAGGAGTGCACGGTGCACCAGTTAAGGAGCGTGGACTGCAGTATAAAGCCTTGAATGATTAATTTCCTTATTTTTGAATATCATTTTAAGAATCATTTTTACGTTTAAAAATTAACAAAATCACGATACACCCGTAGATACTATATCCCCTATTCACACTTTTGTAAATATCTCGGCCCTCCTACTTAAAAACACACTACGTTTCCTAATCAGGCCCGGGATATTTACAAAAGTGTGAATAAGGGATATATTTTTGTAAAAATTGACAGTGCAAAATCATTAAAAATACCAAAGCTGAGCAAGTTTCCAAAGTTCATAAAACATCGCCTATTCACCAGATTATTATGTTATCATAAAACAGAGAATAACCGCCGAAAACAGCTAATTATGAACATTTTACATTATTAAAGCCTATTTTTGACTACTTTTTTAGTGTTCTCAGAAAAGAGAATCATCTTTAACCACAAAACATTAAATAAAATGTTTTTCGTAATTTCAACGTCAAAAAAACTATTCATTGAGTGATTGATAGACAAAGGTCATAATGCGGCTGCAGCAGCTGAAAACCAGTATTGTGCCGCCTGGAATTGTAAAAACGACAATACGATTTTTATAATAATCTGAAGATATAATAAGAACGCTCCCCGGATAAATTTGTCTCACCAAGTTTTTTTTATCAAATTTTGCTCGTTAATCTAGCCATTAGGCATTTATGAATTATATTCGATATTTATACTAATTTACAAAGCTTTAGGATGACGAGAAAGAAAAAAGGTAAATTTTTATTTGAAATATGACCGACTGGGAGCATTTTTAAAATGACTCTAATTTGAACTTGTTTTTTCTTGACCATAGTCTAATAATTTAAAAAAATCTACAAGTTTAACGAATTTTTAGGCATTGTGAAAAACCGAATTACAGTCCCTGACCCCTTAAAGCGCATTTTCATTTTTCAAAATCTGTCGCTACAAGGGGTCTTAATTAAGGGGTCAGAGGGGATTAAAAGCGCTTTAAGGGGTCAGTGCATTTTTTCTAGTGAAAAATAACTTTTTTATAGATTTTTTGTCAAGTTTTGTAATCAACCGACGATTTGCTTTAAGATCCGACAGAGTGAATTTATTATCAGTGATTGCCTCAAGGCTTAATGCTCAGTTGAAAATTTCAAGAAAATATTTTTTTTTACCAGTAGTTTCAAATATTACGCTGAAATTATTGAAAAAAGAATTTAATTGCGGTAAGACTGGCAAAATATTAGATGAAAAATACACCACGGACTCAAAAGTTCTCACACCTGTGATTTGACAAAT